>PVKS010040228.1:0-16752 GCA_004027875.1 Aplodontia rufa | reverse complement strand
GGGAGAAAAAAATCAGTTTTATTTAGTTTTTCATGTGGCTTTCGTTGCTCCTACACTTCATTGAGTATGTGGTGCTGGGGTTTGAACCCGCATCCTTTCGTAGGCCAGGCAAACACTGTAACCGCTGAGCTGTTGCTCCAGCCCCATGAAGGAATATTCTAACATCAAAAATAATCTAATTTGAATACCCTTAGATGTTGACAGAGCCAGAGGAGGGATGGAGGTAGGTGGGGCAGTTCACTGATTTATGGTATATTTTTTCCAAAAATGAAGGTTGCTGTTGCAAATATTTTGAGCTTAACCTCTATTAATATCTAAAACCTGAATTTGTTCAGTTTATTTTTAGAAATAAGATTTTATTAGGTATTTTCCTGTGGAGTGTGTTATATTTACATAGGGGACTATCTCCTACCTTATAGTTATAAAAAAAATAACATTTTTTCGAAATTTGTGACATTTTTTCGAAATTTGTGACCAAAATCGCAACCATGTGCAGACAGTTCCTCAGAGGAGGAGTTAGGGTGGCTGATAAGACAAACACGGTAACATACTCCTATAATCCTGGCAACTTGGGAGGCAAGAGAATCGCAAATTTGAGGCCAGTTTCACAATTTAGTGAGACTCTGTTTCAAAATTTAAAAATATAACAAAATAAAAATGGCTAATACTGTCATATTCCAACCCCAGTACTACAAAATAAATAGATAAAGTAAGTAATTAAAAATATAAAGCCAATAAGCAGAAGTAGTATTTCATTCAGCTGTTCACTTAAAATTCCAAGTGGTAACCCTTGGCTTGCCTGTCCCTTTAGTAAGAAGGTAGGAGGGGCCTTGTGGTACACACGCCTCTAGTTCCAGCTGTTCTGCAGACTGAGGTAGGAGGCCACTTTGATCCATGAGTTCAGCTTGGGCTATGTACTGAGACTTGACTTAACTTATTTATTACTGAGACCCTTTTAAAATAACTTCTGGTTTGACCATTTTGAAATTATTTTCCGTAAGAGTAAATGAAAGTGAGAATCAGTGTTGTCAACTGTAGTAGCATTGGTGAAAAAGCTTAGCCTCAAGTTTTAGTATATGCAAAGGGGAATATATTTACTTAAATGTGAAAACATTGCATTATTACAGCTCTCATTTCTCACAAAACTTTTTACTAGAATTTATAAGCATTTCCATACAGATGTTCTTGGGAGATTAATTTTATCAGCCGGAAATCCTTTGAAACTAAATTTTAGTTGCCAGATGTTTTTAGGTAGGTTAAGCAGAAATTAATATATTTCATAAAGCCATTACTGTTGTTACCAGGTATATCATTATTTTGTGTTTTATATTGATCAAGATATTATCAAAACATTATCTTTATTTGAACTTACTGATGATAATGGTGCTTGCTTATTTGGCTATTGTTCAAGTACCTCAGTTTGGTCAGGAGGACTTGGATGTCTTGGCAAGTTATGGTATAACTATTTCTGGTAACATGGTGTATGCTTAGCGTTGGCTTGTATTGAAATTTTCCATGCTTCTGTTAAGAAAGAAAATCTTAGGCTTGGTATATAGTTCGGTGGTAGAGCACTTGATAGCATGAGAATAAGGCCCTGAATTCAATCCCTAGTAACACACACAAAAAGAAAATCTTACCAAATTTAAATATAATCTAATGCTGGGCATGGTAGTACACATATAACTCCCAGCTATTTGGGAGGCTGAAGCAGGAGGATGGTAAGGTCAAGTGCAGTCTGGGCAACTTAGTGAGACTGTCTCAGAATAAGATAAAAACGTCTGGGAATGTAGCTCAATGATGGATTGCTTGACTAGGATGTGAGAGGCTTTGGGCTCACTCCTGAACACCGCAACAGA
Source organism: Aplodontia rufa (assembly GCA_004027875.1). Classification (NCBI taxonomy): domain Eukaryota; kingdom Metazoa; phylum Chordata; class Mammalia; order Rodentia; family Aplodontiidae; genus Aplodontia; species Aplodontia rufa. The sequence goes on along the minus strand of PVKS010040228.1, from coordinate 14,896 downwards.
TTTTTTAAAATAAAAATTAAAAAAAATCCGTGTATAGAGTTGTGGGAAATATTTGATCTAAATACAACCAACAATAAATATTGTTATTGAAACCTATTTTTATATCTTTAGGAGTAATGTAGTCATGTTCATTAATTGTAATGTCATTTCTATTTGGCTTTCCTAAATGTGAAAGAAAAGATAAATGAGACCATTTGTTGTTGTATCAAAATGATTTTGAAAGAACTTCTGGTGGTTATTTTAATTCTAGTTAATCTGTTTAGGTCACGTTTCATTATTCAGCAGTGCTGCTCAATCTTGGGTGGAAATCCCTGGAGATTTTGTTTAAAAAAAGAAGAAGGCAGATTTTGATTCATCACATTTGAGGCAGGGGAAGAGTGCATTATCAGCAAATTCCTAGATGATGCCAGTATTCCTGGTGACATTTTGAGGAGCACATTTTGGGGGATTTCAGATAGTGGACTTCAGTAGAAAAGCTAAGAACAGGTGTTTACAATGATTTATCTGGATCTAGTTAGTCTGAGATTTAAAAAAAAAAAAACCCACCAAAACTATGATAAAGGCTCCAAAAGTATTAATAGTGCTTAGAATCCCATGGTCTTAAGAAAATAAAATGAATTTAGAGAAGAGGTTTTAAATAATTTCAGGGAATTGCTAGAAAATGACAATAGGAATGAAAAAGAGATCAGGCTGCTTGAGAAAGTGTCATTGCATGTTTAAGGATTAGATGATACAGCGGTTTACAGCAATAATTATAGCAGATAGAAATATAGCTCAGAAGGGGAAGATGGGTAGGTTAGTAAAAATAGTGTGGATTTATTTAATTTGGGGCTTTTTGCTAACATATAAACTAAATCTTGGATAATGAACAGCTAAAACAGACAAATGAAGAAAATTATTAAAGATGATTTAAAAATAATTTGGATGGATTCAGAACAACAGGTGGGAAATGCTTGTGAAAAGTAGAGATGCCACGTGTATCCATCAGTATAAACGGGTGGTTTTCAACTCTAAATTTTTATTTTGAAAAATAAACATTATAGGTGACACATGGGGGACAAATACTCTGCCGTTTGCCCTTTTATGCTTGTTCTCTACTGCACTGCAAGCTCTGTTTTAATGGCGGGCTAAGAGTACCCACTGCAGCACGTGCTAGGTAGTGAATTCTGTGTGCCAGGCTCTGCGCCAATGTTGTATTTTGCATGTACTCTACAGCCTTACAAGGTAGGTTGTACGTCCCTACTTTTACATATAAGGAACTCAGAGATTGAGGGTAAGTAATTCTGTATTTATAGTTAGTGACTACCTTTCTATAAATGGAAAGGTAAGATTCAAACCCTTTTCTACTTGACTCCAAGTGTACAATCTTAGTGCAGATATACTATGAGATAAGAATTAAATGGTAAAATTTGTATTTACTTTAAAGTTCTTTATATCTAAAATAAAGCCAACCTAATTTGAATTTAAAGAAGAATAGAAGTGTAGTTCAGTGGTAGAGTGCCAGTTGGGCATCTTGCACAAGATCCAGGTTCGATTATCCACAGCACCCCCAAAATGAAAACTAGTTTTGTCCAAGATTAAATTTTTTTCTCCTCTGTGTTATGGCGATAGTTGTTTGTTCTGCTTTCTTCCATCATTCTTTTATAAAATCTTAGGCCAAAATATCATTGGATTTCAGTCTCTTAAGAAAGCAGTTTTGGGCTGGGAATTTAGCTCAGGAATAGAGTGCTTGCTTAGTATGTGTGAGGTCAAGGGTTCCATCCTCAGTACAGAAAAAAAGGAAGTGGGGAAAGCCAGTTTTTACCTAGACAAACAGGCTGGATTTGGAAGAGGATACTTGTTTCCAAATGATTTAAAAAGATAAAAGTTTTATTCTTGAAACCTGAACTGATCTTCATTCCTGAATTCTATCTATAACTATTCTTTAAACATTTTAAAAGAGCTAGCATATTAAGCTATCTTCTATTTTTTTATTTTGAGTTAATTTTTTAAAAAAAATTTTTTTATCTGGTTTTTGTTTTTCCAAAACTTAGTTATGTATGTGATGCTGGGTTTGGACCCAGGTCCTCATTCATGCCAAGCACTCTACCACTGAGTCCCCTTTACAGCCTAATTATCATCTTGTTTTTAAATTTTAGTCCTCCTACATTTTTCAGGGATATGACGAGTTTGTTCACTTATTCGTTCTGAGTGTGTATGTGGGTATGTGTTGTGGGGGGATGCAGGGTAAGCTCAGCTTTACAGTTGGAGTGGAGAGACTATTCTACTTATATAGTCTTATGAAAAAATGTTGTCTTCCCTGATGCGAAAAGAAAGGTAGTTTCAAAACCTTTTTGAAATAAAATAATAATGATTTTAGATTAGTCAGGGTATTTTCATTTTCACTGTTCCATTTTATGAACATTTGGGTCATGCAAAAAGATACAAAAAATAATGCATTTCAACTGGGCAAGCCTGATAATTTATAAGGAGTGTAGTACCCTGCTTCTAGAATTCTATTTAATTTGGTTCATTTATAAAATAATGGGGTGTTTCAGAATAGAATCAGAGAAGTCTCAGTTCTCACCAGTCCTGAATTTAGGATCACCATGACAGAAATATTAAAACACTGGGGGTTGGGGATTTAGCTCAGTGGCAGAGTGCTTGCCTAGCATGTGCAAAGCCCTGAGTTCGGTCCTCAGCCCTGAAAAAATAAATAAATAAAATAAAAAAATATCAAGACACTGTGCAAGGGAGCAGTGAAAGTCTTACTTATCAAGCCTAAGCTCTTGGGTCAGTTCTTTGAGGTTACAGCTATTGTGAGTTGATCCAACTCTAGGAAAACTAGCTCTCCTAAATAAAGTTTTCACTACATTTGTTTAGGATAGGCTAAATGTCTGCCAGAGGAAAATTATGAATGATGTGAAATACTAAACTAATAAAAGAGAGGAAGCCAGGTGTGGTGGTGCACACCTGTAATCCCAGCAACTCAGGAAGCTGAGACAGAAGGATGGCGAGTTCAAAGCCAGTCTCAGCAACTTAGACCTGTCTCAAAATAAAATATGAAAAAGGGCTGGGGATGTGGTGATTCAGTGCCCCTGGGTTCAGTCCCTATACCAAAAATAAATAAAATATTAAATTATCAGTATTTTCTGAAAAATCACTGGTGTTACTCTTTTAAAAATGTTTGTAGCAGCTGGAGAGGTGGCTGAGCAGTAAGGCATTTGCCTGGCAAGTATGAGGACCTAGGTTCAATCCCCAGCACCACTACACAACTAAGTGGAGGAAAAGCAAAAACCAGATAAAAAAATAAAATTCATAAGAATAGCATTTGTATAACAGTGTCGTGTTATATTTTAATCTGAAAGACCAAAATCTATGATATATGCGTCAGGGTATGCAAATGTAGACACAAGTATAATAGCCTTGAAGAAAGAAGTTTGGAATCGTTGTTGGATAATAATGACTTACCTACATTTTTTTTTTTTTTTAAGAGAGGAGGACAGTGAGAGAGAGAGAGAGAGAATCAATTTTTATTGAGTTTTTCACATGGCTTTTGTTGCTCTGACAGTTGTGTACTTGGGTGCTAGGGTTTGAAGTCATGTACTTGAGCATGCTGGGCAAGTGCGGTAACCACCAAGCCACTGCTCCAGCCCCTGACTTACTAACATTTTTGAGGAAAATGTTCAAATAATTCTTATATAAAAATCCCAAATTGAGTCTTCATCCTGTCTGATAATGTTGAAAATTGTTAATGCTTAATGTTTTTATTAATGTTAACATGGTATTTTTCACCTTAACATGAAGGTTGCAAAAACTATATGACAGTTGCTAATTTATTTCTCTCAGTGTGAGACTGCAGGATGATAGTAGAAATTACCAAAAATTTCCATCCTGAATCTTGTCCTTGAGAAGTATTATCAAAACAATTTTTTTTTCTCCAGAAAGTATAAAGGAAGGACCATCCATCCCTGTTAATTCTTAGGAAACGGTACTGTTAAGTGAATTGATCTGTACATCATGAACCAAAAATAGATATTCAGCTGTTTATTGAAAATCTTAAGTTTAGTTTATACCTAGACTTAAGGTATAGGAAAAATTGATAGGCCATCCATTCATTTCACAATCATTGACTATTTCTTTCGGGAGTAAAGGATGTGAAATTTTGTAAGTCATGATCATTGTTCTCAAAGAATTTAGAGAACACCAGAGGCAACAATAGATTGTAAACAGGAGTGATAATCATCAAACAAGTCTTACAGACACGTCATTGGAAGTTTGAAAGGTGTTCTGTGTACCTGATAAACTATTCAGCTTATAATACGTGAATCATGTGTATGATTTAGATCACTCCAGGATAGAGAAGAGTTGGTGAAATATGTATATTGTGACTTGTTAACTGAATGTAGTCCACTGGATACAAAGTAACTTAAGTTTAAGATTTTCACCTATATAGTTCTTTTTTTTTTTTTTTTTCCAGGGCTGAGAACTGAACTCAGGGCCATTCACATGCTAGGCAAGCGCTCTGCCACTGAGCTAAATCCCAAATCCCAACCCCTTCACCTATATAGTTCTAATTTTATTTAAAGAAAATATTAAAAATATGATGAGGTGACTGAGTAAGAATCTAAAAGAACAAATGTGATTTCCTTGTAGATTTTTCCTACTTTAAATGAGAAATTCCTGGTGAAGCCTGAATTAATGAACAGTTTTCTGAACCATTTCTTCCTCCCTGAGTATGAACAAACATATAGCTGTCACTCGGCTAAAATGGAATAGATTTGGAACTGAAGGTGTGGAGTGCTCAAGACTCTGGGTTTGATTTCCCAACACCTCCCTGACCCCCCCGAAAAATAAAAATAAATTTGCCAAAAATATTTTTCTCATTCACTGTTAATCCATAAGATTCCCTATAAGATCCAGCTGTCTCATCCTCCGCTGTGTGTCATGAAAGTGATTAGCATCTGATACGCTTTTCATCAGCAGTCTTAAGGGAGTGACTGCTGAGGTGATTTCTTTTGAAAGAAAAGATGGTTGATGATAGGTTTTTTTGTTGTTAAATAACACCTCAGGGTTATTTTTCTCATTAGAATGCACAGTGTAATCCAGTGACTCTTCAACCTCAACTCTTCATTATTTTTCACAAACATTTCCTTTTTAAATAGTTCAGAGACCTCTAACTACCTCTGAAACTTTTAGTTAGCGTGGGAGAACTGAGGTTAGCAAATTGAAGTAGACATAATTTCAGTCAGAAACAAACTTGCTTGCAAAGCCAACATCGAATGCTTCCAACGTGCTGACACCGTCGTAAGTTCCTTACGTTAACTCCGTAAAGTATCAACGTGGGTACTAAGACAAATATTTTTATCCAAGGCCTTCCAGCTAGAGAAGCAGTCCATGTGTGGAATGCAGGTGGGTGTGAAACCACCCCTCCACCGCCTCCTGGGTTCACTTGCTCCACGCAGTCTTATTAGGTAAATGACATGAGGCTTCCTCAGGCTGGAAACCTGGGCTCGCTAACGAGGTCATTAGGCTATCCATTTCTCCAGTTCAAAACTGCAGGGTGGGGCAGTGACTGGCTTCTACAAAGAAGAGCAGAAGGATTTTGTGTTATATTAGGAGTAATGACAGCCTCTGAATAGCTCAGAAACTTCCTTTTTATAAATAACATGCTGTCTGTAGAGTCTTTATTAATTGAGCAGTGACTTCTACGTAGTGAGTTTATCACTTTCTTTTTGTACTTGTGACTTCTGTTACATGTTTGCTAAACATCTTGTTTAAGATTTCCTTTTACCAGTATCAAATTACTCCTAGTGTGTTTCAGGATTTGTGTTAAATTATTTTTAATAAAATGGAGCCAGACTGTGGTATTTTTATCTGCAACATTATGATTTTACGTAGAGTTCAATTTTATCATCTTAACTTTTTCTTTCCAGATTGGAGTTCTTATTCCTTGAAGGTAAAGCCACTTTACTTCTGTGAATACTTCTTCCTTGCCTTGTTTTGTGCCTTCCTGCTTTCTTTTGTGTCTTTGGAGTGGCTACTTATTGGGAGGTGGTGGAGTTTATTAGGCATTTATAACCATGTTTGTGTGTAGTGTTGGTTATCCTTTTCTATTAACGCCTTCCCCGTTACCCACACTTGGTATCTTTCTGTGTGTGTGTGTTTTAGAAATGTGCATTATTGTTTCTGTTTCACTTCATAACTTGTGATTTGCCTACGCTAGGGTCATGGAATAAATACAAAGCAGAGCTATAACTTCCAGGTAATTTTTCACTCGCCGTACTTCCTAGCGAGAACCTACAGTGGCGTACACTAAGCAGAGGTGCACGCACCTGATTACTGGCTTTTGTTGGGGGGGGTGTTGTTTGTTTTTTTAAAGAGAGGGAGAGAGAAAGAATCCATTTTATTTATTTTTTCACTTGGCCTTTGTTTCTCTGACATGTCATTGTGTCCTAGGGTTCAAAGTTGGGTCCTCATGCATGCCAGGCAAGCACTGCAAGCGCTGAGCCACCGCTCAAGCCCTTGATGTACTGCTAATTTTGGAAAAATCTATTCCATGATAGTGACAGCCTATATATGTACATACATATATGTGTGTGTGTGTGTGTGTGTGTGTGTGTGTGCATATGTATACTAATCATATAGATGACTGATAAACATCAAGAAGTAACAGAACTGTGACTTAATGACCAGAAAATATTAAAACCAAACTGGCAGTAGTTAAACTTAGCAACAAAGATTGACCAGCCAACTTAAAAATCCAAATGCATATCCCGCTAACAAAGTGCCCTCAGTTGTTTCACAGTTCCATCTAACTGTGAATTCATAATTACAGATTCATTGCTGTTCTGTTAAAGACAATAATAGCAGCAGTAATCTTCAGGCCATTTCAGTTGTCTTTTTTCCTCCCAATCACTGTTAACTTTTGACACAATTGAGTAAGCTCTCTGAACCTCTAGCTTTCGATGACTTATGAACCACAATTCTGTGTTTCCCTTGTTCCCTCTAGCGCTTTCTGTGTCTTCTTTCCTGCTCTAGGAACTTCATCCACTTCTCGGGCTCTGTAGATTTATATCTTCCCAAATCATTCCTGTAACCCTAATCTTTTCACTGTGTGCCTCCAGATCACGTGAAACTTGATAACATTAAAAGTCGTTACAGCATTTGTCACTTAAACCTTTAGTGAATACATATGTTGTAGCACTGGAAGGCGTGACACTACAGGGGGAACAAAACCTTACAAAACCATGGAAGAATTGGTGCTTTGGTACCGCCTGTGTGTGGAAGAGGATTGAACCCACGTCCTTGCACATACTAGGCAAGCACTCTAGCACTGAGGCACACCTCAGCCCCCAAGAGCACTTCCGGGTCCCACAGATTGCAGTCCTCAGTGTTCTTCTATTGTATTAACCAAGTTATGCTGATTCTTCTTGATGTCTTTCCTATAAATTCTGCAGTCATTAGTCCAGTACTCTGAGGTAGTATTTAACTTTTTCTTACAGGAAAGTGACTTGGAACCAATGTTGAAACAAATACCAGACCTACCATAAGAAATAATAGCTGTCTTTTAGTACTTGATTAGAAAAGTCACACTAAAAGAGTCTAGGAATTCAGCAGTTTTTTGAGTGAATTATATTTCATTTTTTTATAATAGCATTTATATCAGATTCTGACTAAATTCTACAGGGCCACTTTATGCTGGGTGAATACTGAAAATATAGCAAGCAAGACAGTCATAAAGAAGACAAATTAATTCACATTTAGTTTTCTTGATGTATCCCAACATCCAAGACTTCTAGGATAGTATTGCTGCAAACCTTTTAAGTCAGTTCCTAGATTTTTCTAAATATCCTTTTCCCTAAATATCCCACCTAATCTTTCACTGTATTCTTCTTACACAATTATGATCATCAGCAAACATCAGCTTTCCTATCATGTCATGGTGTCTAATCTAAATTCTTGAAACTTCAGACTTTCATATCATTCCCTGGGGTCTTCCTTTCAGACCTTTTATTTCTTGCCCATACAGACTGCAGTTCTGCATAAGCCTCTCCTGTTAGGAAGGTTATACTGATTTACCATTCATGCCCTTGTCTACCTTGCTTTATTCATTACTTCATAGCAGTTACTTTAGAGACTATTCCATTTTCCTAGGACAGGAGGATTGCTATGTGGTGTCAGTAATGAAATAACAGGAACACAGCCATAGACAAAACGATGTTGAGGCTCCACCTGGGGCGCTCTTCAAGCAACATTTGGAATCGCCTAAGCGATGGTCTGGTAACAAATTTGGATAGAACCTTACTATCTAGGTGTTGTGGGTAACAAAATCTGTAAGTAGAAAATGTAGAAGGGTCATAATTAGGCATAGAGTTTGAGGGATTTTGAGACCCAACCTATGGACTGAAAGGGAGCTTCTTGCAAGATTTCTTTGCTCTTGACAGGGGCAGTCTTGCTTTATAGTTGTCAAAGTCTTACATCATGGAAGTTCACAGATCAAATGGCAGAAAAGCATCCCAGTTGGCCAGTTCTGGCCTACTCCTAACAGTTGGCTGGTGGCTACATTTATCCTCCTGTGTTTTTTAAAAGCAAAAGCACAGTAGGACTATTGTGATGTGCCCGTGTTGCTACAGTCATCCATTCCCGTGGTGAAGTGTTCAGCATCCTTTTCTTCAATCGTGGTGATGAACTCCTTTAGTCTGTTGGAGATTCCTCCTTATAACTTCTATGTTCTGGCTGTCTTTTTCTAGGGAAATTACAGTACAAAAAGTGAACTCTTGGAGATTTTGACCTTGAACTTGATATCTAGTCAACCTTCCCATTATTCATAAATAGCTCCCATTCATTGAATTCCTACTGTGCATCAGACACAATGATTTATATTGACTTTGATACAATAACCCTGAATTAGATAGTGTCATCCCTATTTTACCAGCAGGAAAATTGATGCCTATAAAAGATTGATATTAATAAGCTTGGTTGTGACAAAGCAAGCGCTGGAATTAAGAATTGACCTTTCTGCCTTTTTTTAAAAAAATCACATTTAGTTTTTTAGAGGTAGAGACAATACATTTTTAAAAGTCAAACTAAAAAGAATGAAAGCTTCATGTCTTTTAAATTTTATTTGCTCTTCCCTATTCTGTTGCCCCAGACTTCTGCATTGTAGAATATTTTTAAGACATATTGTGATTGATATAATATGTGGTACTTTTTTTTTTTTTTAAAGAAAGTATCAGTTTTATTTAGTTTTTCATGTGGTCTTTGCTCCAATACTTGGCTGTTTACATGGTGCTGGGGTTCAAACCTGCATCCTTGTGCATGCCAGACAAGCCCTGGAACCCCTGAGCCACCACTCCCGCCCATGTGTAGTTTTTTATACGTACAAAAACTTTTTAGTTTTTTACAGGAAAGGAATAATAAAAAGTTTAAAGTTCAAGTGTATATATAGCTTGTCCCCTCAGCAAACCTAAACATTTAATTCCCTCATTATTTAGGACGCAGACACTAAATAAGAGCACGCTGAGCTTGATATTATTCAGTGGTAGAGTGCTTGCCTCGTGTGCTGGAGCCTGAAGTTGATGGCCAGCACTGGGGAGAAGAAAGGGCTTGCAGTCTTCCATCTCTCTTCAATGTAAGTGTTACTTGATGCCCCCAGAGAAGTGCTGCTTTGTTTTTTGGGTGTAAAGCGTTTTAAAGAGTTTACCTTAACCTCCAAAAGTTTAGAAGTTTCAGATATATCATGAAAACCCAACTTGTAAATTCCAGCCATTCAGGGACCCTCTCAGGGAGATCCCTGCTTTTACCCTTGAAAAATAAAAAAAGCCTATAAAGTGATATTTATTAATTTATTTTTAAAAGAGGGACAGAGAAAGAGAAAATCAATTTTATTGAGTTTTTCATGTGGCTTTCGTTGTTCTGACACTTAGTTGTGTATATGGTGCTGGGGTTCGAACCTGGGTGCTCGTGCATGCCAGGCAAGTGTGGAACTGCTGAGCCACTGCTCCAGCCCCTTGAAGTAATATTTAAATAAATATTATTTTATTTATTTATTTTTTTTAAGGAGAGAGGGACAGTGAGAGAGAGAGAATCAATTTTATTTAGTTTTCCACGTGGCCTTTGTTGCTCTGACACTCAGTTGTTACGTGGTCGTGGTGCTGGGGTTCGAATGGGGTCCTCACGCATGCCAGGCAAGGGCCGTAGCTGCTGAGCCACCACTCCAGCCCTAAATAAGTAGTATATTCTAAGATAAATATTAGACATTAAATACATACTTTGTTTCCTTCTAATAGCATTTGTTAAGTGCTGAATAAGTGCCAGATAATGGTTAAAGGGCTTCTTAGGAGTTCTTTTTTGATTTTTGCATCTTTAGCTTACAGAAGGACACTAGGATTCAGGGGGGTCTATTTAACTTTTTTTTCCTGGTAAGTTTATGCCACCAGTAGTTAGTGGTTGAACCACGATTCAGTTACAGGTCTGTTAAAAAAATAGAGCCCCAGAATACTATAGGTTAAGGGTTTTTACTTTGGTGCTTTTGTTATTCTCTCTCTTCCTTTTATTCCTTTTGAAAGGGTGTTTACATTCCTAGGAGTAGAAAACTCTGAAAGTAAGTTTAGACATTTTGTAAGGCACTTCAGAATAAGTATACTTCATTGGCCTGTCTTGTTTTAGGAATTTTCATGTTGAATTATGTTATTTACAGAGAGCTCTGTTAGTGTTTTCTCTGCCTGTTGTGGTACATGTTAGGTGCCATGCGTTTTGTCCGATGGTGTGAAGTTTTGGTAAGTAGTAATTTAATTTTGTGCGTCTCATTCAGTCACATATTTGAGTTTATTTTATTCTGCCCTTTTCTTTAAACCCAGTGATTCTATTTGCAGTATTGACTGAAAATTTTTGTGTTAATGCTAATTTTGATCTTTTTTTCCACTAGCATATATTGGAGCACTCAAACTTGGAGAAGGACATAGGTAAAAAGAGTAATATGAAATATTTTCTAACATTAGGGTTATGAGGTTTCATATCATTAAGCTGCATACTTGCCACATTCTATCTAAAATTATTTACAAAATAATTTAAAGTGGTATTAAACCATAACAATTATAACCATAACAATTATGGTTATTTCAGTTCTCTTATAAACATAGCATCAGTTCTCTCAATCCTTAAGGTCAAAAACGTTGTCTCGTGTTACCTTAGGACATGCTTAAAGTATTTCCCTTCTGTGAAATTATGCAAATTTGGATTACTTGATTGTAAAATGAATAGCAAATGGTAATGAGAAACACATTTTAAATTGATCAGAATCTGGTCTACTGCATCCAGGAGTATTTGTTTTCTTCCCCAGAACCCTCATTAGTTTTTTTTTTTTTTTTTTTAAAGAAAGAGGGACAGTGAGAGAGACAGAGAAAGAGAAAAACAACTTTATTTAGTTTTTCACGTGGCCTTAGTTGCTCCAACACTCAGTTGTGTACGTGGTGCTGGGGTTTGAACCTGGGTCCTCGTGTTTGCCAGGCAAGCAACGAAACCGCTGAGCCACCGCTCCAGCCCCCCCTCATTAGTTTTAAACTGATATCATATCTCTCATATTCCTGGGATAGGTGTGCCACTATGAAGCCTGTACGTCCTTACAAATTCTTTTCAATGACTAGAAGTTGTAGAAGACCAATCAAGAAACCTTAGGAGTGACTTACTCCTTCATCTTCGTAAAGTTTTATTTTTTTTTCCTTAAAGAGAAGGAGAAAGGGAAAATCTATTTTTTCTTTTTTAATTTAATTTTATTTTTTTAAGAGAGAGAGGGACAGTGAGAGAGAAAAAGGGAATCAATTTTATTTAGCTTCTCATGTGACTTTCGTTGCTCCAAGACTTCGTTGTGTACATGGTGCTGGGGTTTGAACTCGCATACTCGCACTTGCCAGGTAACCATGGAGCCATCACTCCAGCCCCACGAAGTTGCTTTTAAATAGCCTTGTAAATAACATTAAGAGGGACTGGAGCGGTGGCTCACCAGTTAATGGCGCTTACCTGGCATGCGTGAGGACGCGGATTTGAACCCCAGCATTACATACACAATGAAGTACAGGAGCAGCAAAAGCCACATGAAAAACTAAATAAAATTGATTCTCTCTTTCTCTCTATCCCTCTCTCTTTAAACAAATAAATAAGAACTGGGCATTGTAATGCACGTCTGTAATCCCAGCAACTAAGGAGGCTGAGGCAGGAGGATCACAAGTTTAAGGCCAGCCTCAGCAACTTAGCAAGACCCTCAGCAACTTTTAGTGAGATACTGTCTCAAAATTAAAAGTTTTTTAAAAGGGGTGGGAATGTAGCTTAGTGAGGTTAGGTCCATGGTTTTTATTTGGAATTATTTGAAGTTTGCTTAAACTCCATTTGTTTTGGGAGTAGAATTGCCTGATTAATGGTTGAAAAATGCTAGATTTTTCTACAGAGTCAGAGAACACAAGCTTCTGCGTATGCATGGTGTATATTCTCTCTCTTCCTACTTTGCTTTGATAATCAGGTCTTTAAGAATAAGGGTCTGATGGTCATCTAGGAAAGGTTGGGAGTAAGAATATATCAGAAATATTTCATTTGGGAGATTGTTTGTTTTTTGTTGTTTTAGTGGTACTAGGAATTGAACCAAGGAATACTCCCATTACTAAGTTACATCCCCAGTCTTTTATTTCGTTTTGAATCAGGATCTCACCAAGTTGCCCAGGCTGGCCTAGAACTTGACAGCCTCCTGCTTCAGCCTCCTAGTAGCTGAGATTAGAGGTATGCAACGCTGCATTCAGCAAAAATATTCCACTTTGTACATCCTGTTTATAGTAACCTAAATTAACAAGATAAAATCAAGAATTTCACCCACGTTTCAGATGCAGTCATTAGTCCACTGAAGAATTTACTTTAAAAAAATGTTAATGGAAGAAAGGAGAATGTGCTGTTTGAAAGCTATCAGAAATAAAGATGGTAAGCATCATTTACATTATAAATATTTTCCATTTTTTATTTTTTCAACTTATAAAATAATGAGGTTGTTGATATAGTTCAGTGGCAGAGTGATTGCCTAGCTTGGAGGCCCTAGGTTCAATCTCTAGCATCCCAAAAATTAAATTTTAATTTTTGAAGAAGATAGTAAGGCATCTTTTAAACTTGTCTTTTAGTAACTGGGCATGGTGGCACATGCATATAATCTAGTTCCTTGTGAGGCTGAGGAAGGAGGATTACAAGTTCAAGGCCAGCCCTGGCAACATAGTGAGACCCTGTCTATAAAGGGCCAGGGATGTAACTCGGTGGGGAGAGCTCTTGCCTAATACAGAGGCCATGGGTTCAGTCTCCAGCTTTGCCAATAAAAGAGTAATTGGTCTATTAGATACTCAGTAGATTTTCAGCAGTTGACCTATTTCATAAACAGAAATAGTATGAATATGAAAGTAGTATGGCCCGACTATGGTGCCATACACCTATAATCTCAGCATCTTGGGAGGCAGAGGCAGAAGAATCACAAATTCAAGGCCAGATTCAGCAACATAGCAAGGTCGTTTCTCAAAAAATAAAAAGGGCTGAGGATGTAACTCAGTGGTAAAGCCCTTCTGGGTTCATTCCCCAATATCCCCCTTCCAAAAAGTATTTTCAATTTTTAAAGCAACAGTTTGGATTACATAACAGTAATTGGCAAAGTTCATCAAGTTCAGATTTTCTAACTTTTCTTCTTTGCTTTATCACTTTTTTAAAAAGCTACTTAAAAGTTCAGTTCAGCATGAAAAATAAGGTCTTGATTAATGGAATTGTATGTGATGGTATTATAGTGCATATAATAGTTTTTCATGAAAGAGGGCGAGAGCAGTAACTTATTTGCCAATGATTAAAAGATATTGGTGGGCCGGGGATGTAGCTCAGTTGTGGAGTGCCTGCTCAGCATGTGCAAGGCCCTAGTTCAGGTTACCAGCCTTTGTTCCAGGAATCCGAAGGGGCTCCCATTACTACTCCCACATCCCTACCCAAAGGAAAGGCTACTTCTTGAAAGTAACCTCTGTTCATTTTGTCCCCAACAGTCTCTGCTGATTCACTGTTGGGACCAAAAGTATGCAGTGAGGAGAGGTACTAGGAAGTCTTTGGGTGATAATGTATCTGGAAGGAATAGTTCTTTTACTTCAGATCTGTTTGTAGCTTCAGTGGTATAATTTTTCCCTTAATATCCAGGAATTGGATGATAATTTATCTGTAAGGAATAGTTCCTTTTACTTAAGATAAATTTATAGTTTTAATAGTATTAGCTTTCCCTTAATTTCCAGGAACTTGATGCAATGTCTTTTTATTTATTTACTTAAAACTTTTTTTTAATTTTTGGTATTGGGGATTTAACCCAAGGGGCTTTACCACTGAGTTACATCCCCGGTCTTTTTTTTTTTTTTTTTTTTTTTTAACAAGAGAAGGACAGTGAGAAAGAGAGGGAAAGACAGAGAAAATCAATTTTTTAATTGAGTTTTTCACATGGCTTTTCTTGCTCTGACACTTAGTTGTGTATGTGGGTACTGACTGGGGTTTGAACCTGTGTACTTGTGCATGCTGGGCAAGTGCTGTAACTGCCCAGCCACCGCTCCAGCTCCCCCCCAGTCCTTTTTATTTTATATTTTGAGACAGGGTCTCGCCAAGTTACCCAGGCTGGCTTCAAACTTGTGATCCTCCTGCTCAGCCTCCTGAGTGAAGTCACTGGGCTTACAGGTATGTGCCACCACACTAGGTTGCAGTATCTTTTTTTTTTTTTAATAGAGAATCAGTTTTATTTATTTTTTTCATCTGATCTTTGTTTCTCTGACACTTAGTTTAGTTGTGCATGCGGTGCTGGGGTCCAAACCTGGCTCCTCGTGCATGCCAGGCAAGCACCCCACTGCTGAGCCACTGCTGTAGTCCTTGAATT
>PVKS010040227.1:0-16752 GCA_004027875.1 Aplodontia rufa | reverse complement strand
GCCTATTCTAACTGAGCACTTGCGGGGGGTGGGGGGGGCAGCACATTTACATTCGCAGCCTTTCATCTGATCTCTCGGAATTAAAGGCTTTGTCTCCTATTAAAAGAATCTCAGGCTCTCGGAGCCAGGAGGGGACCCCCAAAGCTTCCCTTCCCTGGAAGGCCGGGAAATGGGCCCGGAAAGCCAGTACCGTCCCAGGGGCTCCAACTTTGCACTTTAACCCTGAGGCTTTGCCAGGCCATCCTGGGCCAAGCCTCCCTGGGACAGCGAGAGGCAGGAGCCTCTGGAACTAGCCCAGGCCCCTTCAAACCCTGGCGTGGATGCTCACTAACTGTGCCCTTAGGCAGCTCAGATCTCCCTTCTGAGCCTCAGTTTCCTCGTCTACAACATGGGGTGAGGGGATCTGTAAAGGATGAGACCCACCTGCCCAGGGCAGAAGGAAAGAGTTTGCATTAAGAGTCAAATTCCAGATGTGTCCCTCTGTCCCCTTGGGCAAGAGCTTTCTCCTATGTGGGCCTCACACTCCCACTTGTAAAATGGGTGGTTGGGTTTTGAGTGCTCTCCTCCAACTCTGGGATATTATGGGATGCTGAGCCTGCAGAACCTATTTAGCCTGCTCCCCTCCCCTTGCCCTGATCCCAGCCTGGGCTTGGTCCTCTGCCTCATCTTTACAATATTTCTGTCCCTTTTCCCCAGGCCACCCTGGCTGCACAGTAGACTCACATAGGGAGTTTTACAAAAATACCAAGGTGAAGCCTCAGAGATTCTGGCTGAATTGTTTACCCATGAGGCCCAGGCCAAGTTTTTTAAAGCTCCCAGGTGGTTCCATTCTGCAGCCTGGGCTTGGAACCACAGCCCTAGACTGTCCTGCACCTCAGATGCAGGCAAGTGAAGGATAGAAACTGTGAGCCCAACCTGCCAGGAGCCAGCTCTTGTCAATGGTGACCGTGCACAACTTACTTACCTTCTTTGTGTGGTAATTGTTTCATGTTTATAAGATGAAAGGATTTAATGAGATAGTGTATGGAAAGCACTCAGCTTTTTTATGCTTTTTTATGCTTTTTTTTATGTAGGGATGTCCTACCACTGAGCTACAACCCCAGTTCTTTTTTATTTTATTTTGAGACAGGGTCTCCCTATGTTACTGAAGCTGGCCTCAAATTTGTAATCCTCCTGCCTCAGCCTCTGGAGTCAGTGGGATTACAGGTGTCTGCTACTGCACCTGGCCAGTGCTCAGCCCTTTAGAGCAGCACACGGAAGGGATGCTGCCCTCACCAATTCCTGTCGAATTTTCCACTGGGGATTCACAATGAATATTCTCTGCACTAGGCAATGGATTCCTCATCACTTCCCTGCAAGGGAAGGAGGTTAATGAAGCAGATATCACATACATTTTTGCCAGAATCCCAGAGAGGGGAAGTGACTAAAGATTATTCTAAGTATAGCAGGGACTGGGCGGCACAACTATAATCCCAGAGGCTCAGGAGGCTGAGGCAGGAGGATCACAAGTTCAAAGCCAGCCTCAGCAACTTAGTGAGGCCCTAAGTAACTTAGAGAGATCTTGTTTTGGGACTGGAGCGGTGGCTCGGTGGTTATGGTGCTTGCCAGGTATGCACAAGTACACGGGTTCAAACCCCAGCACCCACGTACAAACTAAGTGTCAGAGCAACTAAAGCCATGTGAAAAACTCAATAAATATTGATTCTCTCTCTCTCTCTCTCTCTCTCTCTCTCACTGTCCTTCGCTCTTAAAAAAGAGAGAGAGATCCTGTTTCAAAATAAAAAATGAAACACGCTGGGGATGTGACTAAGGGGTTAAGTGCCCTTGGGATCAATCACTGGTACCAAAAAAAAAGTGTTGTAATAGTCAGGAGTCAGATATAATGGTGCACAACTGAAATCTTAGAGACTTGGGAGCCTGAGGCAGGAGTCTCACAAGTTCCAGTCCAGACTGGGTAACTTGGTGAGATTCTATCTCAAAATAAATAATAAAAAGGGCTAGGGCTGGGGCTCATTGGTTGGGCGCCCCTGGGTTCAATCCTCAGTATTGCAAAAACAAAACAACAACAACAACAACAAAAAACATTGTTGTAATTGAGTGGGAGGTGACACACTCCTTGAGCATGCGGACTCCAGAGCCAGACTGCCTTTGGTTCAGATTCTGGGTTCACCACTTATCTGTTGTGTGAACTTAAACTACTCACTTTTCTGTTCTTCGGTTTCCTCATCTTTATTTATTTTTATTTTTTTAAAAGAGAGAAGGGACAGCGTGAGAGAGAGAGAGAGGGAGAGAGAATCGATTTTATTTAGTTTTTCATGTGGCCTTTATCGCTCCAAAACTTTGTTGTGTATGTGGTGCTGGGGTTCAAACCTGCAAGCATCCTTGCTCGTGCGAGGCAGGCACTGTAACCACCCAGCCATTGCTCCAGCCTCAGAGTCCTCATCTTTAAAATGGGGACAATAAATAAATGAAGTTGATTCTCTCTTTTTCTCTCTCTCTCTCTCACACACACACACACACACACAAAAAGGCTTGGCAGCATAGCGAGGCCCTAAAGTGCTCCGGGTTCAATCCCTGGTACGGAAAAACAAAAAGATAATATCAAAGACAAAAAAAAAGAGAGACCACATTAAAATGGGGAAATGGGGACAATAATAGAACTTGCTTATGGGCACTCATTAATCCAGTTTCCCTTCCCCAGTCCAGCCATGTCCTGCACCCACGGTGTGTACGGGTGTGTATGCAGGACCCTGGAGTCCAGAGGGGAAATGAGTGATACCCACAATCACACAAAGAATCAGGCAGAGCTTGGCTGAAATCCTGGTCTCCCAGGCGGCCCCCAAAGGCCCCACACTAACACTTTTTCCCAGAGCACAGAGAGTTCTCTCTGCTCACAAAGAAGCTTCAACACTGGTATAGCCAGGTCATTGGTAATTTTCTGTCTCCTAGTGTTCATGGGGAGAAGCAGAAAAAGAATGCTTATCCTCTCTCAAGGTCTCTGATTTCCTTTATTTTTTTTCCTCTGCACTCTCAAGCTGGCTCTCACTTGCTCTGTCACCTCCTCTTCCCTTCCATTTTCTTTCTCTTCAATTCCCTCTGGTAACTCAAAACCATCTGAATGGATTTAAATAAACCTGTCCTCAAATAGTCTCCTTCAAGGGGGAAGGAAGGTTCAGTCTGAAGGAGAATTTCTCTGATGGTTATGTTGAGCTGCTGGCTGAGGAGAGGGCATGCTGCTGGCCACAGCTGAACAGGGGACCCATGAAAGGGGACTCAGAGGACTTAATGCCTGGGAAGGCACAGAGCAGCCAAGTTGGAGAGGCCCTGAAGACCCATCAAATCCACTCCAACTCCACCTCAGGGAAGGGGTGCCACCCTCATCAAACCCTGTCATATTTTCTGTTGGGGATCCACAATATTCTCAGCAGTAGGCACCGGATCCCTCATCATAGCCCTGCGAGGGAAGGAGGGCCTGTCCCCCAACACACCATGTACTCTCTCTCTAGATGAGAACAGAACTTTCCAAAGGGGTTCAGGAAGCACTGAGTAGTGAAGGACCCTATTAAATGGCAAAGGTGTCACCTGGAAAGGGAACATTTTAATCCATTGGCTCCAGTTAGTAGCATCGCATATATGAGTTTGTCATTTACCCCCGAAATTGGGTATCATGTATCTACAGTCCCTGAGCAAGCTGATAGACCAAATGAGGAGAAATAAAGATAATAATAGGAGCCAACTGTTCCTGGGTGCTTCTCCTGTGCCAAGCACAGTTTTAGGTGTTTCACATGCATAAATTCATTAAATTTCTCAACAACCCAATGAAATTGATATAATTAAAAGTCCCATTTTAGCCAGGCACAGTGGTGCATGTCTATAGACCCAGCTACGTGGAAGGCTGAAGCAGGAAAATTTCAAGTTCAAGGTCAGCTTCAGCAACTTAGGAAGACCCTGTCTCAAATAGAAAGGATGGGGGTTGTGGGTCAGTGGTAGAGCACTGATGAGTTAAATTTTCAGTACTGCAAAGAAAAAAAGAAGAAGAAGCCCAGAGAGGTTAAGTAACTTACCTAAGATCATACAGCAAGTAGGTCACAAAGATGGGTTTAAGAGACTGAGGAAGGAGAAGCACAAGTTTGACACCACCCTGAGCAACTTTGCAAGATCCTATCTCAAAACAGCAAGAAAGCCCATGGATGTAGGTCCACTGATATAGGTCAGTAGTAAAGTGCCCCTGTGTTCAATCCTCAGTTTGTGGTGTGGGTTGGGAGGTTGGGGGAGGGTCCTACCCTCAGAGAACTAACAGTCTTGAAGAATTTGCCTTTCTGCGATCAAGAAACAAACGCTCAGCCAGGCACTGTGGCACACAACTGTAATCCCAGCATCTCAGGAGGCTAAGGCAGAAGGATTGAAAGTTCAAGGCCAGCCTCTGCAACTTAGCAAGACCCTGTCTCAAAATAAAAAAAATTAAAGGTCTGGGGATGTAGTTCAGAGGCAAAATACCCCTGGACTCATTCCCCACTACCAAAACAACAAAACAAAACACCCCCCAACCTTCTAGGGTAGCAAATCATGTCAGATAAATAGCCCTGGGAGTCTTTAAACTTCATTCTAATTCTGAGCTGAGTGACTCTGAGCAAGTTGTATGAACTCAGATTGAGCCATGATCCTTTGACATAGCGTTCTTGGCATAACCCATTGGGTGTGAAAACACTTAGTAATTTCATGCATAGTTGGGGGAAAGAATCATTATAAGCATACTAGGGGGTGTGCACTGGGGATTTGAACCAGGGTGTTTTACCATTGAGGTATATCCCTAGCCCTTCTTATTTATTTTGAAACAGGGTCTCCCTAAGTTGCTGAGAGTCTAAGTTGCTAAGCCTGGCCTAGAACTTTCTATTGGCTTTTCTCAGCCTCCAGAGTCGCTGGGATTATAGGTGTGCATCACTGCATCTCAGCTAGCAGTATTTTATATCCACCAGTGTTTTAAACCCACCACGTTTAGTTATTCACCCTTCAATACGCAGACGTGTGAGCCGGGTGTGGTGATGCACACCTGTAATCCCTGTGACTCAGGAGGGTGATGCAGGAGGATCATGAGTTCAAAGCCAGCCTTAGTACTTAGTGAGACCCTAAGCAACTTAGAGAGGCCTTGTCTGAAAATAAAATATACAAAGGGGCTGGGGATGTGGCTCACTGGCTAAGCACCCTTGGGTTCAATCCCTGGTACCAAAAAAAAAAAAATACAGATATGTGCATTTACCCCCACTTTGAACCTGTCTCCCAAGCCAACAGTACTTAGCCCCCAGTGACTCCCCCCAAGAAGCACTCCTATATTATGCAAGTAGACAAATCTGCACCTCTTCTTGTACACAAATTCCTTGTATACATGCACAGCTCTATCTCTTATGTACACAAACCGCTTGAAATTCTGTGTGCAGGATCACTGTCTATAGGGTTTCAGATATGTGATCCTGTGCAACCCAGCTAATTTTTCCATCATACAGGGGCTGCAGGCGGGAGGGTATCCATGGGGGTTGGGGTGGTGTGGGGTGCAAAGTAGTGTGGAAGAGACTGGTCAGGAAGACAGCAGAGATCTGGTCAGGCCTGGTGTTTCAAGCAATCTGTTTAGCCCTGCAGCTAAGGAGCCCATTAGCAGCAGCTTCTCATTTCAGATTTCCCAGCATACCATGGCCCACAGACTGCACACTGTTTATTTGGAGAAGCAGAGAAAAACTGTTTGTATAATTAGAGCAGGGACAAGGGCTGCCCTTGAAGGGGTTCTCCACAGGAGACCTGGGCTTGCAGCAAACGCCAGCTCCAAGGCCCCACCACCCGCCTGAGGAGCACCAGGCCAGGGCCCAAGAACAACAGAGGCCTGCGGGCTGGCTGGGCCTCCACAGCAGCCTCTCTTGCCCCCTATCTTGGTACTAACTGGACAGACCGCCATTGTTCCAGTAGCTCCCACCCAGCACCAGGCAAAGGGGAGAGAGGGCCAAGATACCATGAAGTCACAATGAGATCCAGAGTCTAGGCTTTGGATTTCAGCTTTTGCCTCACTGGGCCTCAGTTTCCTCATTGGGAAAGCAGAGAAGGTAATATATGTATCAGACATGGTGGCAGGGAGGAGAAACTAGCACTATGTATGTGTCTAGCAGAGTCCCACAGTGTCTCTCTGACACCTGGGGTGGGACGTGGGGTGGACTTTGATTCCTTGTTTCTTTTACTTCCTAAGAATTGCCTTCTAAATTATTACCTTCAATTCTGCCCACTTTAGACTTTTCAGCAAACTCTGTGACAGAGTATCATTGAGTCCCAAAGTAATACAGTCCAAATAATTTGTTTCCTTTTCCCTCTGGGCGTCCTGTCCTTTCTCTTATGGCCTTTGATTGTCAGACTTTCTAATTGAATATGAATTGGTCCTCATGAAATCCCTCCCCTGCACCTATCTTTCCCCGCCTGCATAGCCAGGTCTGAGCCAGCCACTTGACATGAAGTCCTTAGAGTTCTGTGCCAGAGGCTCCTGATGGGAGCAGATCCTCACATAGCAGAAGCTCAGACCTGGACCTGACCCTCTGGGCCAAGCTGGAACCCCAATCCAGGTTTGGCACCACAAGCCTTACCCTTCCTCCCCAGAGTTGCAGTCTTAAGTCCTGTTCACCATCTGAGCTGCCTCCTTCCCTGGCCCTGCCTGGTTGGTGGTGGAAGAAGGAGCAATATTTCTACCTCCTGGGGCACAGGCTGAGGCTTTCATTTGGGCCTCAGTTTTGCCATCTATTAAATGGAAGGTAGGCCTAAATCAACTCTGAGACATGTCATCATTTCAAAGAATGCTCACAATATCTTGGCAAAGAGGGCAGGGTAGGAAGGGACTAGGATCTCTAGGTTATAAGGCAGCAAGCTTGAGACAGGGTTGATTTCAGGGGAGGAGTACTGGGCATTGAACCTAGGGGTGCTCTACCACTGAATTACATCCACAGCTTTTTTCAGTTTTTAATTTTGACACAGGGTCTCATTAAGTTACCCAAGCTGGCCTTGAACTTGCAAGCCTCCTCAGCCTCCTGAGTTTGTGGGATTATGGCATATGCCACCACCCCAGGTTAGAGTCAGGGTTCCATTCTAGGGTAGACTGACTCCAAAGCTCACATGTATCCTGGACAGCCGTACACAAAAAGCAGAGAAGACACAGGAGAATCAGCTCTCTAGCCAAGGGGAAGCAGCATGTATTCATTCAGCTATTTCTTCTTGCCATTTTTTTTGCAGTGTTGGGGATTGAACCCAGGGTCTCACACATGTTAGTTAAGCATTTTACCACTGAGCTACATCCCCAGCATCATTTATTTATTTTTAGAATGAAATATTTCAGATATACCAAAGGATCTCAAGAAGATAGCAACAGACCCCTTTAAGCCCCCTTTAACCATCATTCATCTAAAAAAATAAAACATCACAACTATGGTTAGAGCCCTCTGGTCCCTCTCTCTTATTTTTTTAAAGAGGGAGGGAGGGAGATAGAGAGAGGGGGGGCATAGATTTTATTTAGTTTTCATGTGGCTTTCATTGCTCTGACACTTAGTTGTGTATGTGGTGCTGGGGTTCAAACCCACATCCTTCTGCATGCCAGGCAAGCACCGTGATCACTGACCCTCTTGTCCCTCTTTGATCCTTCCCTTCCTTCCCCTCCCCAGTGTAGCCACTCTCCTGACTTTGATATGTTGAAAGTTTTGTATTAATGGTGTTCAGGGTGCACTTTGTGATTTGCTTTATCACTCCACATTAAGTCCCAGGTGTGTCCATTTAATACATGTAGCTGCAGTTCATTCATTTTTCACTGCTATATGATATTCCATTGTATAAATGCATCATTGTTTATCTGATCTCCTGATCATGAGCATTGAGGTGATATTGCACATTTTATGAAAAAGAATGCTGTTACGAATGCGCTTGTATTTATGTCCTGTTGGATATATGTGTGACTAGTTATCAGGGTCTTGGTGGATCTGAAGGTACACGTTCATTATTACCCTTACAGGATATTGCCAAGTTGCTGTATTCATTCCTTTCTTCATAGGGCAAATATTTACGAGCACTTAATATGTGCCATGTACTCTTGTCACAGCAGACCTGGAAGTGCCATGTCCTTTCAAATGAGAAGCAGAAGGAAAGGGGTAGGCTTAGTTAGGAAGAATGTGGGAAGGGTTTTCGTTTGTTATCTGCAATTACCAAGAATTTGCGGATGACTTTATAGGACAACTTTCAGATGGTTTATGGCATCTTACCTTGGGACAGATGGTGGGTGGGGGAAGCTCTCCCTGTCCTAGCCAGCTCCCTGTAGAATGCCATTGTGAGAGCTGGGGGCTGGCAGTCAGCAGGCTCTGGTGTTGGTCCTGGATCTGCCTCAAATTCATTGTGTGACTTTGGCCTGGTATTTTCTGCTCTCTGGCCTAAGTTTTTCCTCAATATGGGACTGGGAGGTAAGATGAAACTTTAATCTCTATTGTCTCCAATCAACAGATGTGGGTTTAAAAAATCCATATATCACTTTACTGTTCAGAGCCTTTATTTTCTCCTCTTTAAGGTGGGCTTGCTAATCCCTGCTGGCTCCACCTCCCCAGGCTTCCTGAAACCCTCTGGAAGGACCCAGTGCTGTCCTTCAGAGTGTTGTTCTCCTTTAGGTGCAGCCAAGATAATCCCTGAGTTCCTTCCTGGCTTATAGCTTACTCATTTCATTTCTCCAGACCTGCTCCCACTCCGAGTCTGCCATCTCCGCACACAAGGTATAAATGCAAAAAAATAAATAAACGCAGAGCGAGCCCCAGAACTGAAGCAAATTGCTGGCAAGCCTGGCTGCTGATCAGCATGCATAGTGGACGTGCAACTGGGCATATCAGAGAGAGCACCACTCTCCCGCAGGACAGAGCTAGCAGCGTGGGCTGGGCTGGGGAGCAAAGGAGAGCGGGGAGCCACAGAGATGTGCTGCAGCTGTGCCCAGGAGCTCATCAGTCAGGAGGGACCCAGGCCTGCTCTCTCGGGCTGCTCTTTTCCCTACCCATGCTCCCCAAACCTGAGCGGGGTGTCCTTTCGGCAAGCTGGAACTCGGGGCCCATGTGAGGAAGATACAGATGGAGGGGGAATAAGAGTCACGGGGGTTGGTTCAACTAGGTCCAGGCTCAGCTAAGTGACCTTGGGCAAATGCATTTATTATCCTACCCTCCAATTGCTCATCTGGACAAGGGGAAGAGTAACAGTAATGACTTTGTAGGGTTGGGAGGGCTGGGTTAAGAAAACTGTCCGGGGGCTGGAGCAGTGGCTCAGTGGTTTCAGCACTTGCTTGGCAAGTGCAGGGACACAAGTTTGAACCCCAGCACCACAATAAAGTGTCGGGGCAACAAGGGCCACATGAAAAACTAAATAAAATTGGTTCTCTCTTTCTCTCTCTCTCCCCTCTCTCACTGTCCCTCTTTTTAAAGAAAAAAAAAGAACAAAAACTGTGTAGCAGTGGTAAGCACATAGTAGGGATATAAAAATGTTTACATTTTTCTCCCCTCATGGGTGTGTGACATCCATCCCTGTCCCCCAATGCATGGCCTGAGGCACAGACCAGGAAAAGCAAGGAGCAGGAGGACCTTGGGGGGGGGGGGGAATTCACAAAGAGGAAGTCAAAACAAGGCTAGGGTGCAGCTCAGCGGCAAACCCTGGCTTAGTAGGGCCCTGGGTTCCTTCCACAGCGCTGGGAAAAAATGAGTGAAAAGAGCTGATGTTCATTGGATGCTCTGTGTATTGGGGCTGTGCAAGGTGCTCTGGAGTCTCACTCCATTTCGACCTCTCAGCAGGTCTTTGCAGATGGAGATACTGGGGCACTGGGAGGTTGTAACTTGCTCAGGGTTGTACAGCCAGGTGGTGGTGAAGCTGGTGCGTAAACCCAAGGTGAATTGTCTTTAGTTGGATCTGACAGATGAAATACAAGACACTGAGCTCAATTTGAATTTTAGATAAGCGACAAAAACTTTTATAGCGCATATTTATAAAGTCAGCTCTCCGTATCCACGGGTTCCACATCCACAGATCCAACCAACTGTGGATCAAAAATATTTGAAGAAAAATGAGTGCACGCTGAATGTACACAGATTTTTTTCTTATCATTTTCCCGGCGTAACACTGTTAACAGCTATCGGCAGCATTTACATGGTATTAGGTATCCCAAGTTGTCGAGAGATGATTTAAAGTATACAGGAGGATGTGTGTAGGTTATAGGCAACTGCTATGCCATTTTAGTATAAAGGACCCAAGGGACAACTATACTAAAAAGAACGTACTTATGCTTACAAATATTTATTGTTTGTCTGAAATTCAACCTTAACTGGGCATGCTGGCATTTTATTTGCTCAATCTGGCAACCCTAACTCCAATGGCTGCGCTCTTTAACAGCACCTTAAAACACTTCCTCAGGGTTGGGGTGTGGCTCAGAGGTAAAGCACGTGCCTAGTGTGTGGGAGGCCCTGGGTTCCATCCCCAGCACCTGCAAAAAACAAAGGAACATAAACTGCTTCCTTATACTCTAAAGCCTGTGAGGAGGTCCCAGCTCTATCTGCCACCCACCTGAAGTTCCATCCCTGCTAATTACACTTGGAGAAGTTCATAATCAGCACCCACAAAAGTTGATTTCAATGCGGGGTGGGGTTTGGATCCCAGACCTCAGTGGGGCCCTGAGCAGTTTTGGAATCACTGAAAACGGAGTGACAGAGGAGCAGTTTGTTCCTTAGTGGCACTGTGAGCCCAAAGCCGAGCAGCCTGAGTCTCAAGTGTAAAGTATTGGCACAGTGGAATACTTGCTCTGGAGTAAGCAAATCTAGATCAGAATCTTGGAACCACCATTTATTTGCTGTGTGCTCCTAAGCAAGTTACTTCACCTCTCTGAGCCTCACTTTCCTAATCTATAAAATAATGGTAGTACCTTGACTTACAGGGTTATCTTGAGAAGAAAAGGAGATTAGATAATGACCCTGGGGCCATTCTCTCCCATCACCTACCCTTACCCAGTATTCTTTCCCTTGGGATCACGGGCTTGGGATTGCTTTGGGGTGCACCAGGCAGTTGACAAGGAGTGTTGGACCGTTGAGGTCACTTCCTCTACATCTGCCATCCTTGGCACGTAGGAACACCTGCTTCCATCCTCCTCCCAGCCCCCGATCTGCCAGCCACAGCTCCTGAACAATTCACAAAAATACCAATACTCTGGCATCCTCTTTGAATTGGACTTCTGGACAAGTGGTTTCTCATGGAAACTCTGCTCCAGCCAGGTGGCTGATCAGCTAGAGAAAGCTGGGTGGGATAAGGTAAATAGGACCAAGGACAAAAGGAAGGATGTAGGGTGGACAGCTGCATAGCTCTGCCTTCCTTAGGGTCCCCAGTCCCTGCAATTGCTGATCTCCACCTTGGGGAACAGGCATAATTGGGAAAAGCTGGGGACTTGTCTCTCTGGACAGTTATTTTTCTGAGCCTGTTTCCCCAATCTATGAAGTGTACATAAAATCCCTGCACTGTAGGGGAGTAACAGCAGAAAATTAAGAGGGTGGATGAAAAGTCACCTTTTAAACTCTCTAACACTGGTTGGTCCAGAGGTAAAGCATTATCATATCCGGGCCTTTGTTTTGTTATCTGTAAAATGGAAACCAGAATGCCTGCCCCCGGGTGTTGTGAGGATTAAGCCTCTGGGCTTTTCATGCTATGTACAGAGCACCCCTTCCATTGATGGCCTGGCTAATCCTTCCCACCCCTCCAGGACTGCTCAAATGGTTCTGTCTTCTGAGAAACTTTTCCACCTCCCCCAACGTCATCGGCCTTCCCTGACTGGGCTGGGCATGGGTCCCCCGGCTTCATCCACTCCTGTCTGGATTTGCACCCTCATGTACCTCCACGGCCTATTCCTTGTCTGTCTCCCCACTAGGCAGCCAGCTCGCCAGGCTCTGGCCACATACATCTCATTCTTCATTTTCCCTCTGCCCAGCATGGGGCCTGGCACCAAGTCTGTGCCCAGTAAATGTTTGCAAAATGAATGAAAGCACCTCATAAACATCGATGTGGTGTCCAGGTATGCGGAGTTATTAGTGGGTCATCCCTTCCAAACCCAAGATTCTTCCTATCATCACGGGCATCCACATGGAGTCCCATTTTCACAACCAGACCTCCCCTCTTCTTTCGGCTTTGCCCCTGGGGTGCGGGCAGTGGGGCCTAGGATGACACAGGGCTGGCAGGGTGGGGGGCCAGCTGGGGCAGTCTGCCTCTCTCCTCCAGCCGTCTCCTGGGCCTCTGGCCTGCTGTTCTGCCCCGCCAAGCCCACTGCGTTCAGTCGCAGACACCTCATTATCGCCGAGATGCAGCCAAGCTGGAGGCAGTTCAGAGAAGCCAGTGAGAGCGGTGGATGTGATGCGGTGGGGGGCGGGGGAAGGGAGCAGCCCCAGGGCCAGGCTGAGAAGCTGGGCCCAGCAGGGAACCTGAGAAGGGAGGCATCTGTGCGCCAGCGTCTGGAGATCTGCCTCCCCGGGAGAGAAGAAACAAGCTAGCCAGGAAGACGGACAGAGGGGCACTTGGAGGGAACGGGCTCTTCTCCATCAAGGGCCAGGGGGACCCAGGCAGAAGCCAGCACAGGGCCCAGCTAACACCTTTCCAACTTTCCATGCCACTCCACCTGTTGGCACCTCTGCCTCCAGCGCTGTGACTGAGGGGAGGCCGCACCCCTGAGTGGGAAGCAAAGGGAAGAAGCTGCCATCAGGGGAGGTAGGGGTGGGAACTTGCTGTGCCCACTGAGTTTCACAGTCTTCGGGCCATGTTTCTGGGTAAACTAGGTTGCCTCTGCTGGTTAAGGTGGAAGGGAACTTTGGACATGGCCAAGGCCCACCTCCTCTCCCCTGTTCCTCACGTTGCTGACAGAGACACTGGACTAGGAAAGAAAAGAACATGGCCAAGATGCCCTCTACAACAATGACACAACCTGGATGGGAACCTAGGGTCTCTGGACTCCAAATTTTGTCCTCTTTTCAGCATATCTTTTTCTCCCTGGGAACTGAGAGAGCTGCTGCCCAGAAAGTACCCTGCCAGGTGCTCAGTGTACACTGCAGTATCCCCACCCTATATACACACCCACACTCCACTGATACATAAACACACGTGTTCCAGGCGTGATGTTACTTTGATTTTCCAAGACACCTCCCAAAAGGGAACGGCCATGAAATGCAGATCAACTCCAAAACCTGTCGCTTATGGTCTGTGTTCTTGCCTCTAAGTGTTTGTCCTTGCTCTGCTTTTAGACTTTGGACTGGGTGGCTACAACATTGTCATCATCCATGTTCCAATGTCACTCTTCTCAAGAGCCTTCCCTGACCACAGGTTACTTCCTGATTCTGCGCACTATTTTATGTACTTCATAACATTGAGCATGGAGTACTCTTCTAAATCAGCTCATGTGTGTATTGTCTTCCCCACCCCCAAACGGAAGCTCATTAAGAGCAGGGACCACGTCTGGTTTATTTTCCCTCAAACTCCAGCTCCTGGCACGTGTGCACACACACACATGCACACACCCATCATGTTCAACGAATGAATAAATAAGCAACCAAACCTAGAGCAAATTTTTTCCTTCTAGAATAAAAGTCCAGCGTGGGCAGAGAGAATTCAAGCCCAGGCTTGAACTGGAGTAGTCCCTGGGCTCTCTCACTCATTCACAAAGTGTTTATATATTACCAGGCACTGTTCTAGACAGTTCTAGAATGAGTAGTGAGCAAACCAAAGATCCTTTGCTTTCCAGTGGGAGATGATAATGAGCAAATTATAGGGCACATTAGAAGGTGATTAGGGCTCTGGAGGAAAAGAAAGCAGTACAGGGGAAGGAATGCGGGGATGCGGTCCAATTCCCTCTTATATTCTTTGTAGTAGGAGGAGAGTTATGTGTGGGAAGTTAAAACATGGCAGCCGTTTCGGCAGAAACTTAAAGGCACTGAGGGAGCCAGCCAGAGGCCATCAGAGGAAAGGGGCTTCAAGTAAAGGGAACATAGGCAACCACAAAAGCCCTGAGGTTGGGGTGTACCTGACCTAATTAAGAGGTCTGGGGAGCTGGAACAGAGTTTGAAAGGGAAAGCACGAGGGTTAAGTTAGCAGAGGACAGTGATGCCACTGTCAGTCTCCCATGCTTGCAGAGCCAAGAATCAAGGACTGCAGAGCACAGGGACATATCTTCCAAGGAGTTTCAAACCCCTACCTATTCCTCCTTACTTGAGTCTAGGGTTTCAGCCCAGGGCCACTTCCCTCAGGTGTCTCCTTTGCCCTGACTTCGTGGGGACACGGGACTCTTGCACAAGCCTGGCTGACAATGAAGAGGGCAGCTGACGATAAACCTCACCTTTGGGTAGCACTTTGTTGCTATCACTATGCTCCTTGATCCTGCCATGCCCCCTTCTTACCTACTCAAGAGCAGAGTGGGCACATTAGCTGCATTTGACAGATGGGAAAAATGAGGTGTAGGGAGTAGGCCTATGGTCAATTTACAAAGCACTTCTCACTAAGTCCTCACAGGGACTGGGAGTTCCAGTCCCTTTTCACAGAAAAGGGAGACTCAGAGACGTTAAGTGTGATTTTTCTGAGGTCACCCAGCCTGATCATGACAGAGCTGGAGCTACAGTTCAGATCTTTCTATCTTTATGGTCTCATGGTTTCCAAGATTCCACCCATTCTCCTGGGAGGGAGTGGGAAGTCAGGAGGTGAATTCCAGAACATACCCTGGTCAAGTCATTTACATTGAGAAAGTGCTAAGTAAACCACATGGCATAAATGGAAAGAATGTGGACGTTAGAATCAAACAGATGGATTAAAATCCCAGAGTTACCGTGACACCTTGGGCAAGTTGTTTCCCTTCTCTGAGCCTCATTGCCTCATGCCAAAAGGACATTGAAAATCTCTACTTCATGCAGTTGTTGGATGGAGATGCCTCCTGGACTGGCAAACAGCAATGCCACACTTCTGCTGGCCCAACTGTTAACTGAGAGTTCAGAAAAAAAGTGAGGGCGGGGGGAGCTGGACATGCAGGGTAGGGACGGGAGGCCACCTCTTCTTCTTGTGGTTCTCTCTTCACACTTCCCTCTCAGGCCTGCAGAGAAAGCAGTCCCCTTCTCAGTTGCTCTGTCCCTCCCCCCACCTGAAGGTCCCCCTGGGAGGACTCTGTGCTGTTTAATGGGGTGGAGCTGTCTTTAATCTGTTCCATCAATGTTTTCTGGATCCTCATTAGAAACCATAATGTCCTATTAATATGCTGATGAGATTTCATTTGGGGCTCTGGAAGGAAGAGTAGCTGGGAGGACGAGGGGTGGGGGTGGGGTGACAGGAATCTCCATGGGGATCCTAGGGGAGAGAGGTGGAGCTGAGCTCTGGTATCTCCCCTTAGTCCTTGGGAAACTTGGGAAGAATCAGTCCCCGGCCCCATCATGCCCTGTGCACAGGCCCCAGGGGTCTGAGTCAGCTACCATGGGGACTAGCTAGGAGATGTGCAAACACCCCTCCACACCCCACCTCTGAATACCACCTGGGGCCCCACCCTGGTGGCCAAGGTTAGTCACCAAAGCCTACACTCATCCCTCATTTGTTCCTACCACTGGCATCTTCCCTGAGTGCACTGGGCCTAGCACTCAGATAGCCCCCAGGCATCCACACTGCAGACAGAAACAAGTCGATGCTTTGGGACAGGGCAAAGGAGCCAGGTACGCGACATGGCTAGCACTTGGTCAACCCTCAATAAATGGTGTCTATGAAGATAGGTTCTTGCCCTTGTGTTGCTCCTAGTCGGATGTGTGAGGGAGGCAGCTTTGTATGTAAGCAATTAAAATCCAGCCCGGTGATGATGGAGGACTTGGGGCATAACAAAGGAGGGAGGGACAGTGTGTGTTCCTGCAGCCACGGGCGTGGTTGCAATTGAATAGATTCATACACAGGCAGCCTCTGTGCCAGCCCTTGATGTGTGCTGTGCCTTCTGCCAGAAATGCCTCCCGACACCCTGACATCCTACCACCCTTCAAGGCCAGCTCCTTCATTGTCCTGGCTGACCTTAACCTCTCTGTGGCCCTGCAGTCTGACCTGTGGGCCTAGATTTGGAAAGATTGGCATCGGGGATTTATTTTTCTGAACAAGGCTGCAAGCTCCAGGTGGTGGCTTGAATGGTGGTCACTGGCAGGCATCTGCACACTCACCCGTGCCTTCTCTCTAACCTGTTTGGCCTTGGGGATCCTTGAGACCCTGTCTAGCAAGACCCATATTCCCTCTCCTCCATCAAAGTAACTTGGGTGCTGCTGGCTCCTGGTTTCTGACTCAGACCCTCTATTTTTTTGGCTTCTCAAAGTCATTCAGATTGGCACCCCTGACTCAGCCAGGCATGAGTGTCTAGGTTGGCAGCTGGCCCCACTTTGGAGGACTCTGTTAACCCTCTTCCCATGGGCACCCCTGGGAACAGGGCTGCTCCCATTCCTGCCGCCCCTTCCCAGCAAAATTCACTTTGATAGCCCTTTTGCTTCTGCCCCAGGTGAACCACATTTTTGTAACACTTCACAGTTTATAAGTCATTCTTTCAACCCAGAATTCTGTGAGCCATCTTGGCTCCGAACACCTCAGGATCAGCTACCCACTCCTGCTCGCAGCAGGTAGAAAGAACAAGTGGCGCATGCCTGTAACAGCAGTGACTCTGCAGGCTGAGGCAGGGGATCGCAAGTTCAAAGCCAG
>PVKS010040226.1:0-16752 GCA_004027875.1 Aplodontia rufa | reverse complement strand
ACAAAGAAGGCCAGCGGAAGGGCGGGCGCCCAGCTCTCCATGTCCAGCAGGGTAGGGCGAAGGAGCCAGGCTGGAGCCCACAGAGCTCCCCACAGCAGGCAGCGCCGCTTGGCACCGCGGAGGGCCCGCCCCGGGAACCCAAGGAGGGCGCATTTGGAGGCCGCTGGGCGAGTGCTCGGGTTCCCGAGGATAGCGCCCTAGCTACCGTGACTGGGAGGCGGGGGGAGGTTGAAGGTGGTCTCTGACCGCTTTTTCCCACGCAGCGCCTTGGCGCCCAGCCGCCGCTGCTGCGCAAGCCTCGGCTGGAGCCAGCGCCTCGCGACCTCCAGTGAGCGTGCGGGCTGGAGCAGCGTTGGTCCCAGAGCTCTCTGGGCAGAGGCGGCTGCAGCATCTCGGGCTCCATCAAGTGCGCAGCGGAGATTTCCAGGATCCGCTGTGGAAATCCAAGCTGGTGTTCCATGGAGGGCGCAGCATTGGGAAAACATCCTCCATCATGAGATTCGTGTATGAGTTTTGACAACACCTCTCTGGCAACAACTGGCGTTGACTTTGTATCAAAAGAAATGGTGTTTGAGGATCGAACGATCAGACTGCAGGTGTGGATGCTGATGGCCAGGAATGTCTCTATAGCCTCATTCCCAGATGCTGCCGGGACTGCTGCACCTGCACCTGTCGTACTTTAGGATATCACAAATGTTAATTCAGTCCAGCAAACTATAAAGTGGATCGGTGAAGTCAGAACCGAAAGAGGAAGTGAAGTTATCAACATGCTACTGAGAAATAATACAGATCTTGTTGACAAGAGCCCAGCTGTCTTTTGAGGAGAGAGGAGAGCCAAAGAGCTCAATGCTGTGTTTACTGAAATCAGAGCAAAAGCAGATACAGTGTAAAGCAGTTCTTCAGCAGTGTGACAACAGCTCTGCCTGGGATGGAAGGCACACAGGACAGAAGCAAAGACATGATTGACATACAGCTGGCAAAGCCCCAGGAGCAACCGGTCGGATCTTCAACC
Organism: Aplodontia rufa; assembly: GCA_004027875.1. Taxonomy (NCBI): domain Eukaryota; kingdom Metazoa; phylum Chordata; class Mammalia; order Rodentia; family Aplodontiidae; genus Aplodontia; species Aplodontia rufa. The sequence continues at coordinate 15,740 of PVKS010040226.1, read as the reverse complement.
TTCTCATTTAACTGCACCGTGAATATTGGTTTGAACCTATTCCCTTCAGTAATAAGGTATTGCAACTCAGCTTTGCTGCCTGTCAGTTGGAGATGGTGAATTAGCTTCACAAGCACAAAAAAAGTCAGTGTCTTCATTATTTATATTTATAAAAAGCCAAAAGTGTGTAGCATATTCAAGTGATAACTTTAAGGATGAGACACATTTTCTTAACACTTTTATTTTGTAATGTTATTGTAATGCACTTTAAAATGACGGCAATCCCAACAGAATGAGCATGGCTAGGTCAAGGAGCAGTATGTTCATGGCAGCTTTCACCTACTTACTTGATTTCTCTCTGCTTTTCTCACCTCTTTTATCTGCATTCCCTAGTCTTACTCTCCCACAGAAGAAACAAGAGGTGGCAAAGCTGCAATTCAACCAAACCCATTGGAATTATCCTTCAGTTTTACAGATCACCACTTTCTAGGCCATGGGCCAGGATGTCTAAAATTATTCTTGAGGATTGATATAAATTACTTAGACCTTCTTTGAGGTCAGAACTTCTGCTACATTGGTGGGCAGTGCTTGAATGCGGAAACGGCTCTGGTGTATCTTCAAAATGAGTCCTAATGAGTGTACTGAGTACTTGCAAGTAGAGGAACATAAAATTAATTTCTGACCAAAATGACCTTTTCACATGTGCTTTACTAGACTCTGGGAGAAAAAAAAAAGTCACTCTCACTCTGTTGGGATTTCCATCATTTTAAAGCCATATGCCTTTTTTTTCTTTTTTTAAAGAGAGAGGGTCAGTGTGAGAGAGACTGAGACAATCAATTTTTTAGTTTTTCACATGGTTTTCATTGTTCTGACACTTAGTTGAATATGTGGGTGCTGGGGTTTGAACCCGTGTACTAGCACAAGCCAGGCAAGTGCTGCAATCGCTGAGCTACCACTCCAGCCCCCATAATGCCCTTTCTAATAGCTGACAGTATATATATACCAGGGCTTTTGGATCTATTTATCCAGCAACAGGCATCTGGGTTGATAGTTTAGCTATTGTAAATTGTGCTGCTGTGCACATTGATTTTGCGGTGTTGCTGTAATGTGCTGATTCTAACTCCTTTGGGAAAATACCCAGAAGAGAGAGAGCTGGGTCATATGGTGGATCCAACCCTAATTTTCTGAGCAGTGTCCACACTGTTTTCCAGAGCAGCTGGACCAGTCTTCAGTTCCACCAACAGTATGTTACTGTTCCTATCTCCCCACAACCTCTCCAGCATTATTTACTCTTTGTATTCTTCTTACCTATTATTGTTAGCATATAGGAAAACTATTGATTTATAGCCTTGTAGTGGCTAGTGTGCTAAATCTGTTTCTAAGCTCCAGCAGTTTTCTGGTGGAGTTTTTTGGATCTTCCAGATATGGAATCATGACATCAGCAAAAAGGGATAGTTTGACTTCCATTCTTTCTATTCATATCCATTTTGATTTTGATTTCTTTCTCTTGCCAGATTGCTCTGGGTAGGGTCTGGAGGACTATATTGAATAAAAATGGTGAGAGCGGGCATCCTTGTCTTGTTCCTGAATTTAGTGGAAATGCTTTCAGGTTTTCTCCATTTAGTGTTATACTAGCTGAGGGTTTGGCATATATGGCCTTTACCAAGTTAAGATCCTTTGATCCCTATTTTCTCTAGAGTTTTGAGCATAAATGGATGTTGGATTTTTATCAAAGGCAAGGCCTTTTCTTTATCAATTGAATAGATCATATGTTTTTTGTCTTTAATTCTGTTTAAGTGATGAATGAAATTTATTGATTTGCATGTGTTGAACAAGTCTTGCATCCCTGGAATGAAACCCTGAAACCCAGCATGTGCAAGTACACGGATTCAAACCCCAGCATCCATGTACATAAGTGTCAGAGCAACAAAAGCCATGTGAAAAACTCAATAAAAATGGATTCTCTCTCTCACTATCCTTCTCTCTTTTAAAAAAGAGTTGAGTAGTTTTATAATTTGTCTCTCTCTAATTGCCCCTTTCTCTTAAAGTAATGATCAATAGTTTTTCTGATATTTTTCTACAAGATTTTTTTCTATGTGAGGTTTATGGATGAATTGTTAATGCTCACAGATTTATGGAAAAACAGTGTTGTCTGAGGTTGCCTCTCCATATTTGCATTTTCTTGAGAACTGTCATTCTGTCCTGGTAGTCCAGGAAGTACGGAGTGGAATGAATATATTTCCTGAAGGGGAAACTAGCTTTCTTCCACAGCTGATTAGGACTACATGTCATCTATTGGAATGTGTCAGAAAAGAAGTATAAGTCTAATAAATCCAGACTTAGTGTTGCAGATGCATTAGAAATAATATCAGTTTAAGTAAAATAATCTTAAAAGGATGATTCTGTTTTTTTTTTTATTTTTGTATTAAAATACTGGAAAAAGGGGCTGGTGAGGGGGCTTGGCAGTTAAGGCACTTGCCTGGCATGTGCAAGGACATTAGTTCAAATCCCAGCACCACATATTCAAGGAAGTGTCAGAGCAATGAAAGCCACATGAAAAAACTAAATAAAATTGATTTCTTCTTTCTCTCTCTCTCTCACTGTCCCTCTGGATTTAAAAAATAAAATGTAAAAATAAAATATTGGAAAATAAATGATTTTATGAAAGTACAAATTTCAGAGCATTAAAGTAAAATCAATTTTGATACACTACTTTTGATCTAAAAACGTTTTAAGTAGTAGTAAGATTCTTGATTATCATAAGACATATCTTGCGTTGCTTAAAATATTGTGTTACAATGAGAATCACCTTTGGAAAATACAAAATTCCATCTTAAAGTTATTTGATTAGCTCACAAAAACTACCACTCTAGCCACAAGAAGTTAGAGGTAATTCATACATATATTCAATACATAAAAAATTAAACATTTGAAATTAAAGTCAAAGTTTCAAAAATTCATATTATTTTCTTTGCAAATGCTCTATAGCACCCAGAGTTACATATATCATATTAGGATATATGTACACAAACTCTTACTGTGTATCACATTCATTTTAGAACCCTGAAAATTTTAATTGGCATGCCCCATTAGTTATTTATTTTGAGGAGTTGCAAAGCAGGTTCATTGTTCACTGGTATTATTCCAATTTCTATCACTTGCCAAGGCTGAGACAGAACCCTCATGCTATAGCTTACATGGAGCAGATTTATTGCTTACAATTAGGCAGCAAGGTCCAACAGAGCTTCAACTGTGCTGTAGCTCAGGAACTCCAGAAAGCATCTCTCCTGAGGTTTGTTCTCTGGGGTTCACATGACGTGCTGGGCAAAACACTGAAGGACCGACCACTTGTTTCGAAAGGAGAGTAGGAGAGAAGCTGGGCTGTTGTAGCCAGGTGCTTCTAATCGCAGGATGTTCCTTTCTCACCACATTGTACAGTTATTCTGGAGAAGGAGAGGAAAATCAGCCAACAGCCACCCAGAGAACTATTCTGCAGGAGTTGGCATTGTCAAGTTCATTCACAAACATTTATGGTAAGTTAATGTCACACAAATTGATAGTAGAAAGAGGTGGAAGGTGAATCAGGAAAGGTCAGTTAACAGGTACAATGTTATAGTTAGATAGGAAGAATTAGCTCTGGTTCTGTGGCATAGCAGAGTAAATATAATTAACAACCATGCATTTTTACATCACAAAATAGAAGAGAGGATTATGAATGTAATCATCATACAGAAAGATAAAAGTTTAAGGTGATGGGCATACTAATCATTGTGAATTGATGACTATCCAAAATACATATAAATCAAAATATCACACTGGACCTCATAAATATGTATTAATACATGTCAATGAAAAGTGAAATAAAATCATTAAATAGTCTATTGAATGCTAGTAGGAACTTGTTACTATACTAGATTGTACAAGAAGATATTAAAAAAGTAGAAATAGTTCCTGACATTGTGTCATTTATAGTCAAATAGGAAGTTTTGTAGTGATAAGTATGGTGATAAATATCTATATATATATGTATTAAGCAATTATTATTTGATAATATAACACAATATTGCTGTTACGTATAGACATATATATATATATATTTGTGTTTATGTAAAACATATGTCATGTATATATACATATACATGCACTCACATAATTGCATGGAATGAAGATGGAACTAGACATTTATCCTGCTTTAATGTAAATAGGTAAATACATATATAAATACATAATTAAATTTTAAGAAAATTGAAATGGATATATTCAAAAGAATCCTGAGTTTCTTACTTTAATTCACAAATGATGCTGCTAATTATTGAGGTAAGTATGAAATTTTTTTATTTTTATTTAATATTATTCATTTTATTTATTTTTGCAGTACTGGGGATCAAACTCAGGCCTTCAAGAATTCCAGGCAAGCACTGTAACACTGAACTACATTCCCAGCCCTTTTTAAATATTCTGAGGGTGTCACCAAGTCTTCTCAGACTGTCCTGGAACTTGTGATTCTTCTGCCCTTACCTCCAGAGCAACTGAGATTATAGGCTCGCAACATCACTACACCCAACTTAAGTAGATTTTTAGGAGGAATGAGGTGAAAGTGACATTCTGTTCAATTACAAATGATAGTAAACTAACCTAATCACTATTCCCAGTATAAAGTTGAATGTATGTATGTGGAGTAAAACATTAAGATTTCTGATTTAGATTTCTGCAGCAGTTTGGGAAGTCACCATATATTTGACATTAAAATTATGTAAGTGTTGATGTTATCTAAGAAAGTTTAAGAGAACCTGGTATGTTTTTGTTAAAGAATATGTGCAGGTATTTGTTGACTGGATCAAAACACTGTGCATTGCTTTGCTTGGGAATTTTAAAAGACACTCTATAAATATCTGATCATGTCTCAGAACTTCTAATCAGTATACAGGTCTCGTTAAAGCACTATCACTCCTCAAGCACTATGTTTCATTATGTTCTCATTTGAATTTTTTTAAATAACAGATTCTGATTTCTATCATAGTTTTTTTTTATATAGTCCCTGCTCCTTTAGAGGATCTCCTAGTCCTGATATTAAGCAATAATTCATTTATATTAGTTGTCATTTCTATTTCTTTGACTGGTTCATACACATTTTTTCCCATTAAAATGGTGCCTAGAACAGACTATGGAAATAACACACAAGCAAAAAACTAGCTAAGCAGCCCTAAATGGTAAGAGTGGCAGCACAGGGCAATTAACATTTAACCCTAAATAAGAAAATAAGTTATACAAAAACAGGTGGAAGAGGGTCCTACTAGAAAACCAATAAGCAGACGGCTACAGAGTGTGCCAATTGTAATAAACCTTTTCTGAACAAACATTGATCACAGTATTTATTATCATGTGCTTAACTCTGGAGCATGTTATTTAAGCAGCAGATGTCTTGGGATCTCATGCAGGGGATACAACATGACAAATGTAATGCTAAATTTTATTTTATAATGATTACTGCATTTATCAGTCAACTCAGTAGTGGTTTGGACATAATATGTATGTTATTCTAAATTCTGTGGCACATTTTTGCACCAATAATTTATAATTAATTATGATAGCATATGTGTAAGACTTTCCTGCATCACAAGAATATAGTGGATGGAAAAATGTGTTTTCCTTCCATCAGTAACATCACATGGAACTTGGACTGTGAAATTTGTAAAAGAAGAACACGTTTTTCACTCTCACTTATTGAAATAAGTAAGATAAATGTAAACATTCTCTATTAGCTTTCTGTTCAAATGAAGGAGACCTTGAATATCTTTGCCTATTTAGAAAGATTCCACTTCATCCCATGAAGAATTGCTTCTAATTGAACCTGGCTGTATTTTGTTTTCTGTCAGAAGACAGGGGAACTACAGACTCCTTTCTTGTTACCGTCTGGCATGGGAAGATCAGGTTTTGGGGTCTGGCCACCAGTAACAATCTTACTGGCTACATTTTGTGATCATGAAGAAAATTGTATGGTATTGTTTTCTGAGTGCTATTCAAGACTAAAGACTGGTGAAAGGAGGATTTCACAAAGTGATAAATGAAGTCCTTTCTCTCCTCCTAAGATTTCCACCTGTATCTCCTGGAATTTCACTGTTAGTTAATCCTTCCTTATCCTTCATCTTAAATAATGTAGTTAAACAACCAAAAAATTATTCTTAATCCAAACCAACTGAGTTTTGACATCTGGTGATCTATTTTACATTTACCAGTTCTTTTTCTTTCTATTAAATATTTTGTGGCATTGCTATATTTGGTTTATAATATATAATTTTGAAGTAGACTTTGTATTTTAACTGCATTAGAAATTTTAATATAATCTAAAAGGAATGTTAAATTAAGACATTAGAAGGGATGTTAAAAGTAGGTTGGGTAAGACATAGTGGATGATCAGACTGGAATACAGTAAGAAACAAGAAATTTTTGAGCTTACCACAAATTTAATAGCAAGATTAAAATCCATTCTGGAATTGGTAATATGTAAGCCAACATGGAAAGGCATGAAATAAGCTATGGGGTAAAAGAATAAATTGCAAACCACTACAGTTGTCTTAGGTACAGAGCATCTCAAGATAGGGAGTCATATAAAGTCACAATATTCTAATCTTATAATTACTTAGGCTCTAACCAATTAGCTCAAATTTTTTTTTACTATGATTCTTTGCTTTTGTAAAAAGGCCATTTTGATAGATTTGATACATCAATTTGTAATTGAACATTTAATATTAAGTAGAGTTTATCTTGGCCCAAAATCAACTGTACTATACCTGTTTGCCAATAAAAATAGAAATTAGAGAACATAGTTATCATACCTATCATTAAATAATTATCATGTAAAATCCCACCATTTATAGGTAATCTCTAACAAATTTAATTTTACATTTGTTTTATCAAGTTAAATTAGCATTCTGAAAACAAAAAAGGTAATATTGAATTCAGAGATAGGCAAACATTAATAAACAAAGCATGTATTCTTTCTTCTTTTAAAAGATCACATTTAATTGTGCTTGAAAACCAAAGTAATTTTTTTAAAGAGTCTGTTTGCAATTCTATCATGACTTTGAAAAACAATACCACACACACACAAAGACCCAAAGAAAAGACAAAAAAAAAAAAAAGCCTCCTTAAGGTGTGTCAAAACAGTTTATTAAAGCTCTAACAGTCCAGGAGTATAGTGTGAGCAAAAGGATGGGAAGGGAGTTGGGTTAAGTAGAGAAAGAAAGATGTCTAAGAAGGTCAAAAGAAAGAGTATTAAAACAAATTTAACATTTAACATTAAAAATCTGTTTAACAGGGAAAAGTAATCATGGTAATTAAGCAACGAATTAACTCTTTTAAAGATCTCTAGTAAAATCTCTTTCAGCATAATTATTTACAACTACTATTAAATGAGAAAAAATAATTCTACTAACATAAAGTTGCAAAGGAATTTGACTTTCCAATTCACCTTCAAATTTCTTTGAGCAAATCCTAAATAGATTTGGTGAAATAACCCATCTTTAGATCAGGGGGTGAATGTGTAACCTACATAATCACATTCCATTACTTTAAGACCTATAATATCTTAGGGAAAAACACAGGACACAGTTTGTACATGTGAGTCAAGAGTCATAGACTTTTGCTCATTACTTGTGAAGAGAAGTAATTTTAAATGAAGCAATGTAAATGACTTAAAGACAAAAACAGTGTCTAATCTCATTAGTGAGCAATGGAATAAATTCTAAAAATTAAAAAAAGGACAAAAACTGAAATTTTCTTTCTTTTTGTGTACCAAACTTTAAATGTGGTTAGCCACAGAAGCAACTGCTCTGCTAAGGGGTAACACCATGCTATCATAATTCATCTGATGATCCTCAAAGGTTGACTGTCGTTTGTCTGATGTGTTAATTTTGTGTTATCTTTGCATTCTGTATTTAATATGCATGGTCATTTCAACTTCTGTTTTCATATCTCTAATTTATACTACTCCAATTCTCTGGTTTATAAATCTTCATCTTTAAAAATATAAGTAGTTGATTATACACTGAAAATAAACTTTATACTTTTTTTAAGAGAGAGTATGTGAGAAAAAGAGAGAATCAATTTTATTTATTTTATCATCTGGTCTTTGTTTTTTAAATAAAAAGTTTGAAGGAGGTAAATATCCCATGTCTGAACTGATCATCTATGTTCATTTTGAAGTCAATTAAGTGTGAAAGCTGTAGAGGTAAAGAATACCATGATTCAGATTATAAAGGCGATATTGTCGGAGAGTGAGTGAACAAAAGACTGAGCAGTAAGGAACAGGGTAGAAAGTAGTGTTGTCTTATATCATGTGCTACTTTTAAACTATCTTTTGTTGGAAGAGAAAATTTGTTGGAAATGCAGTGAGGAGTGAAGAAATCTACACTGGCTCCATCTTTCCTGAGGGCTCCAAGACTCACCTGAAAGATAAACTAACAGGGCTGTTCCACTGAGATATCTCCGGGGTAAGAAGCCAAAAAGAACTTTCAGAAGAAAGGTTGAGGGGCAGAAGTTTTGATAGAATGTTTGAGGACAGTGGAAAATGATGTGGAATTGGGTAAAGTAGAGGATACATGGCGCAATATGGAGTACAAATAAAGGCAGAGAAGTGCAGATCTGGGAGCCTATGACTCTTCGGCCTTAAATAAGAGGAGCTTAGTAATTTAATTTAGACTTACATGGTTTCTTAAAGAAAGAGAATCATCCCTAATTAGATATTTGTGGCATCCATATAACTAATATCTCCTGAAGTTAAGGATATTTTGCTGGCCACAAGGAAGGGCAATCTCGGGACACTTACAGATGATCTTCAGTTGTTACTCTTTCTGGAAATCATGAGGGAAGGGGACTTTTGTCCTTTGATCCCCACTGAGCTTCTAATATATGAAAGGTCACCAATGCATAATAATATTTGAGTAAATGAATTGATATGAAATTTAAAGAAATAAGAGGGGAAAAAGTTCAGAGAATAATTTCTTTCAGCAATATCAGTAATATTGCTTCTGTTACATAAGGTTACTTGACTTTTTAAAGACAATTTTAATTTGTATTGACTTGTTTATGAAAAAAAGTCTAAATTCTTTTGCCTATTATTGACCACCTCCCAAGTTTGTGCCCAACATTCTTTTTTCTTCTTCTTCATTTTTTTTTTTTTTAATTTTAGAAGAGTGAAAGAGAGGGAGAAAGAAAGAGATCTGGCCTGTGTTTCTCCCACAATTGTGTATGTGGTACTGGGATTTGAACACGGGTCCTCATGCTTGCCACCACTGCCACTCAAAGGTCCAACTCCAGACCCTCAACATACTTTTTTGAGACTTACAATTATTTTTATCCTAACATTAATTAGTCCTATAACACATATTCTCCCTACTTTGCCTGGTTTCTTATTTTTTCCTCTCCATTTACTAAGGCCTACACCACAAAGGAATCTTTTCTCATTTTCAATTGTATACAAAAATATCTATTAACCTCCCTTATATGTATTTTTATTCATTTAAAGTATGCCTCATGTCTCCTATTTTATCTTGTACTCTAAATTCCCTATGATGAAGCTCTTCTAGAGAAAGTCTTGCTTATTTCATATACATTTGATTGCTAGCAAATGTATTATAAAGGAAGATAAAACTATTTGTTAAATAGGATTGTTAGGATTGTTTTGTGAGTGTAGACAGCTTCTATGGGCAATTCTTTTGTCTGTCTAGAAACATTTAAAGCTCTAGAAATAATTAACAGAGTAAATGTACACCAAAGTTCTTGCACTATGAGCAACAAGATACCTCTATTTTTTTCATGTAAAAAATTTAGTGATATCAAAGTTTTAGAAATTTTTTAGCAATACATACAAAAACCCTTTTACTGTACATTTAAATGTATCAAACATGTGGCATGTAAAATAGTTCTTTACATGTTATTTCATAAATATAAACTGGAAATGTTAGTGGAAGACTATTGTTTTAAAGAGAGAGAGAGAATCAACTTAATTTTTGTATCTGGTTTATGTTTTTCTGACACTTAGTTGTATATGTGATGTGGGATTTGAACCTGGGTCTTCACACATGCCAGGCAAGTGCTCTACCACTGAGCCAACACTTCAGTCCCTTAGTGGAAGATTTGATTAGTGTGTTAGTGAAATAACACAGAAATCATAATAAGTTACAATTACATAAGTTGCCGAAATCCATTACTTAATTGTTTAATTTTTCACTTTAAAAATATCTATAAAAACCAGAATTTCTGGGGCTGGAGTGGTGGCTTGGTGGTTGTGACACTTGCGAGAATGGGGGTCCACCCCATCACCACATACACAAGGAACTTAGTAATTTAGTTTAGGCTTACATGGTTTTGGAGCAATGAAAGCCATGTGAAAGGCTAAGTGAAATTGATTCTCTTTCTCTAACTGTCCCTCTCTTTAATTTTTTTCCCATGTAGTAGTTCTGATCCTAAGCTTAACATTTGAATATAAGGAAGAGAGATGGAAATTCAATTCTAATCAGTATGTCCTATGCTATCTCTTCAACCCGAATTACTGGTGCTTTTATTATGATGCAATAATAACCATTTTCCTACAGAGAAGAGCTCTTGGTAATTCTTCCAACTCCAAAGGCAATCTCTTCCTGACCTCACCACCAAAGAATAAAATGGTTTATTTCTCATAACTACAGTAGGGGATTTCAAGAGTAATGGTCTCTGAGATTCTCTGCAGGCTTCTGCTAACATCTTTTGGGGCAGGAAAAATTATAAAGGTTTTTGCGTAGTTTTCTCTCCCAGTTGGACTCCAAGTTTATCAAGCACATGGATGTGAACCATGATTTTTTAATCTCCAAGATTAATCATTTTATTTTATTGGTCAGAAAACTTATCAGCAAATGGATTCCCTTAAGGAGTGAAGTAAAAATGTATCTATATTAATAATATTCCTTAGTAGATTGTGGAATCCTTAAATTTATCCATATTACTTAGTGGAATGCTAACGAGAGACATTCAATACATATATAAGTTAACATTTTGAAAAGATGGCAGCACCGAGGTAAACAAATGTATTCTCTTCTTTTACTTTTCCTGTATTTCCATTCCCCAGCATGATCAGGGTGAGATACAACTTTAATTATATTCACTAAAACCCCCCAAAAGTTTCAGTTTCTGTGTTTTAAGTGTTCAAGATTTAAACTGATGAAAAGTATATGGTATGAATCTTCCACAGTTTTAATCTATGTTCTGAAACCATGTATGTAGCCCTAATAAATCTATGTGACTCACCTTTTGCACAATTATTTTTTAAAACAATCACTCAATTAGATCAATTATTAACATTAGCACTTCTGAAGAATCAAAAACTCAAATTTCCATGGAACATAAAATACTGAACAGATTCACATTTCAAACTCAAATTACTATTCTAGTTTTAGAGAACTTTGTTCTCTCACTTCCTTCTTCTCTATCATTAATACATTGTCCATAGAGTGGACCCTCTTCTCAGTAAGCGAAAGGAACATAATGAATATAAGGAAAAAATAAAGTAGAGAAACCTATGAACACTAATTTTTGTATTATCACATTTTTAAAATTCTCACCAGTGTAAAGACCTCTTGAACTAGATTATTAGAGTAAATATGAAGAAGAGTCAGAAGAGATAGTCTTCTATGAAGCACATATGGACCAAACATGAGAAATTTTATATTTCACTATATTATTCATAATTCTATGAGAAAATTTTAAGATAAATATTTACTCTTAATTTCTTTTAAGAGAAATCTGTTATCATCCATTGTCTAAATAATGTTTAAACATCCAATGTTTAAAATTAAGGAAAACCCAATGGCACAGTTGATGGCGTGTCTTTTGACTGATACATCCTTTGCATTATTAAATATTTACCACAACTAGAAGTTGAAAATTTAAGTAAACATAAGCAACCATTTATTTTTTCTTTTCATGACTTTTATTTAGCTTCCAGGACCAAATACTGAGCACTGTAAATTTCCATTCTTTGCACACCAACCTCAGCAATAGCATTTTACTTTCAAAAAAATTTTTTTCCTGGAATGTCAATGATCTTCCTGGTTTTCAGATTACAACTTCAAGTCCCCCTTCTGCTCTCTTTCATTGTGCATTTTCCCAGCAAGACAGTTGAGATCACTTCCCTGAAGAATCCTATTCCACTCCAGAAGGACTGCTGCCTCCTCCTGCAGGGCTCTCTCCTCCTCCTGCAGAGCACCATGCTCTTCTCTCAGAGCCTTGTTCTCTTTACGGAGGGCCCTTTCCTCCTTCCACAGGGCCTTTTCCTCCTTCCCCAGAGCGATTCCCTCCTTCATCAGGGCCTGCTCCTCCATGTTGTTGGCTCTCTTCTGGTGATGCAGGGCCCGGATCTCCTGGTTCAGAGACCTCATTTCTTCATCCAGAGCTTTGGCCTCATTCTGGAAGGCTATCTCCTGCTGCTTCAGAGCCTTGATCTGAGCCTCCCGGGCTCGATTCTGTTGCCCATTTGACTTTCTCTCTGTGTTCAAGGCCTTGAATTTTTCTCCAGATAATTTTTGGTTCTCCAGGGACACCCTTTTAAGCTCCCAGAGTACCTGGTTTTGCTCTTCCAGGAGTTGATTCCTTTCCCATATTAGTTTGTTGTCCCTTCGGAAGGCTTCACTTTCCCCTCGAAGAGCTTTGTTTTCTCTCCAGAGGGACTTGTTCTCTTTCCTAAAAGCATCATTCTCATCTCTGGACATCTTGTTGTCTTTCCAAAGATTTTTTTCCACCTCTTGAGATTCTTGTTTGATTTTATTTTGATCTTGAGCACAACAGAAAAAAGAGGAAAACAAGTTCAATATCTTCTCTTTATTTACCCGTTTTGATTCAGAGTGATCCATTGTTTCTTACTGTGGTAAATGAGCAAATAAATATATTCTGTTGGGTTCAATCACAGATGAACTAGATTCGCAGCGGAAAAAGCCTTAAATGTGTTGAGTTTTTCTTCATACAGTAGCGGTTGTTGTGTTGACTTGCATTAGGAGTAATATGGCAGGGTCTAAATAAGGCTCAGTGAGGATCACTAGAAAAGAAATCAGTGAATATATGAAAAAAAGGCAGTACATTAAGTATAAGACAGATATCTCTCAAGTTGAGTCTAAATCACAGCACATTATACATTAATAACTTTATCCTCAAGTACATATTGAACCGATCAAGAATACAAGAATAATGCATTTAATTATTACCTGTTTGCTCATCTTAACTATTTCTGCTAAATATACTCTTCTACTAATCAAATAATTTTCAATAAGTGTATCACTTGTTATTAATGTGGAAATATATTACATATTTAAAAAATATTTCTAGTTACCTAAAAATAGTCCCGTAAAACCTAGAAAACATTTTAAAATAAGTTACTTATTATGATGTTTAAAATATTTAAGATTATTTGAAATCTTAAATATTTAAATAGTCTCATAAGTCTGTGATCTCTGAATTCCCTGAATATCTGATTCCTATTAATACAGCTAATGATACAATGATTCATATATGTAGCTTTTTGCTATTTTGACAACATGTGTTTTAAGAAAAAATAATTTGAAAAGAAAGGTTATATTTGATTTATTTTATTAAATGGATATGTATTTAGTCTTCACTTCCATATAAATTATCAATATTGATTTGGAATGTTGATTTTTATTATTAACAAAACAGATTATAATGATAGTGATTATATACTAAGGGTTTCAAAATGCCCATATACACTCTATAATCAAAGGTGAAAATATTTACTATGCTTGATCTTAGCCAAAAGGCTTAGAAACCATGTGGAAATACTTAAAATTTTGAATAACACTACCGAATAATCAGCATAAGGTAAATTTTTATGTTATATTAAGAAAGCAGAACTAGTAAATTTTTAGTTATAGTAATTTTAGCTGAGGTTAAAATAGATTTAATAAAATTTAACCTAGATGCTTACAGTCACTGACTTAACAATAACAATAGAATATCAATTTTTATAATTTTAAAAAAATGATATAATGCTATTTCTTTTTTTTTTTAAGAGAGAAGGACAGTGAGAAAGAGAGAGAAAGAGAGAGACTCAATTTTTATTGAGTTTTTCACATGGCTTTCATTGCTCTGACACAGTTGTGTTCGTGGGTTGCTGGGGTTTGAATCCTGTGTACTTGCCCATGCCGGGCAAGCGCCGCAACCACCAAGCCACCGCTCCAGCCCTGATATAATGCTATTTCTAATGAGATAGGACAACATTTAATTGTTTGAATGTTGCATATACAATGTTTTAACTGTTATCATGAATTTATTATAGGTTTACGGTATAAACTTGAAATAACATTACATAGCACAAATAAGCCAAAAGTACTCATACCTGTAAAGATTTGCCAATTTATTCATCTTACCATATATTTATTATTTTGTTTCTATATATATTCATACCACGAATAAAAATAGTTAGAAATTCATAGCGATGTGAAGGGAGAATAGATGTTAAATGAAAAGGATTCATGTGAAACTTTTCATTTTGTTTTTGAATAGCGCATGAAAGTAATTGAGAAAGTGTTTTAGGTGAATTTGTGGCAGCTTCTTTATACTAGTGTTTGTGACTTTGTGCTCCTACTACTATGGTACCTTAGGATTCAAAACAGTTCTTAAAAACACAGAACTCAGGGCATTCTGCACTGCAATGTTAGGATTCCTGAATATTAAAGATAAACTGACAGGCTGGAGCCGTGGCTCAGCAATGTAACAGATTAAAAATGATAAATACATACAAAAGGACACTCAAATAAAAGAGGAAAGGGAATCTATCTCAATTGATGCACAAGTTTAAGACCTGTGAAAACATGGGAAAGCAGGCAATTATCTCTCAAAAATTCACAATCCACCAGAAAGGGTACCACAGATATGGAAGTGGATGAAATTCCAGAGAAATATTAGAAAAAAATGATTACTAAAATTTTCAATGAAAAAAAGATCTAAATAAAATTAATGAAGCAAACACAGGATATGAAAGACCATTTCAATAAAGAAATAGAAATATGGAAAAGAAACCAATCAGAACTCCGAGAAATTGAAGACATAAAGAATCAAATTAAAAATTTGTTTGAAAGCATCAACAACAGATTAGACTAATAAAAATAGAACTTCAGGCCATGAAGACAGAACATTAGGCCTTCAAGATAGGGTACATGAACATAAATACACAATATGCAATAAAGAGAAAAAAATAAAAGAACATGATCAGAATATATAAGAACAGCATCAGTAAATAAACCTTAGAGTCATTGGGATAGAATAGAACACTGAGATGCAGACTGAAGATATTAACATTTTCAATGAGATAGTAATAGAAAACTTTCCCCATATTAGAAATAAACCAGATATCACCAAATAGAATGATTAACAGACTCAAAATAGACAAGATCAGAAGAGAAACACACCCAGATACCTCAAAATTAAAATAAATAAAATAGAAAATAAGGAAAGCATATTAAAAGCTGTGAGAGGTGGGGCTTGGGATTTAGTTCAGTGGCAGTGCACTTGCCTAGCATGTGCAAGGCCCTGAGTTCAGTCCTCAGCCCTGAAAAACAAAACAAAACAAAACAAAAAACCCCAAAAAACTACAGGAGAGGTCACATTAAGAGGCATACGAGTAAGTCTAACCTCTGACTTCTCAACTCTGACCACAAATCAAAGAGTACATGGAATGAGATATTCCAAACTCTAAAAAAAAAAAAAAAAAAAAAAAA
>PVKS010040225.1:0-16752 GCA_004027875.1 Aplodontia rufa | reverse complement strand
GTACAGAGCTCAGGACAGGCAGACTGGACTCCCTCCCCATGGAGCACTCAGGTCCAGCGGCACCATTTGAGGGTAATTTGCTTTTTCACAGGTTCTTTCTTACACAGGCTTGTCAGAAAAATAATATCATTAGGAAACACAAGCAGCTCTTCACCCGATGACTATCACATCTGCTTTATAGACAAGGAAACCAGGGCTCTGAGTGGTGAGGCTGCTGTGGAGAGCTGGGCTTCCACCCAGGCCCCTCTGACATCGGACCAGGGCAAGAACTGGCCCAAGATGGCACTGCCTACGAGCCAGCCTACAGAGGGGGCAAAGATCTCACCAGCAGCCACGTTAACTGTGCCCTCATTTCAGAGGCAAAAGTGAAGTGTAAAGGAGTCACGTGTCAAAATAAACAGACAAGCCCTGACTGCGCACAGTGGACCTGAGTCCACTGTCTGGGCCTGATGCTTCAAAGTCAGCCTGGGAGGAGCGGACAGGACCTGCCCTGGCCTCCCTAGTGCTCCTCCCTGCACCCTTAGGCAGCTTCTGGGGATGGGACAATGGATATATGATGGATTCTGCTTCAGTCCAACCCAACAGCAGAGGCTGACAGATGTGACATTCATGTGAGGTCCCCAATTTAGAGAAGGGGACAGTTACACAAATGGCTTCCATAGGCTTCTTTGGAAGGAGATGATAATAGTAAAAGCTGAGAAACACGGACCTAAGAGACTGACATGATCATTTTCTGGTCACACACATGTAACTGTTTTTTATGCACACATGTGTGTACACATGTATATCCTAAGAGCAGGGGCTCAGGGCCACTGGTGCACCAAGCACTTTCCTGATGCTACCTCACTAGATCCTCAGACCCTCAGCCAGGAGGGGAACTAACGCTGTGACATCCTCTGTACAGGTGAAGAGAGGAGACAGGAAGTGAGTGGCCCAGAGAGGAAGGAGGGGAGACGGGAAGCAGCCCCAGCCACAGCTACAGGCACAGGGTTAGACCAGGCCCTGCCACTGCCTCTGCTTGGTCGTCAGCCACGCACTGTGACGATGCAACCTCTTCTAGAGGACTTGCAGGAATAAGTCCCCAGGTATATTAAGAGCTGAGCTCACTGCAACAAAGCCCATTGGGCACTGCCCTGCCAAAATCGGAGGCTGGGTGTAAAATGAACAATCACCCATTCGGCAAGCACCATATAAGTTCCAGAGTTCCAGATAAGGCACATTTGCTATGAGTAACGAGAAGCAGCCACGCACTCCAGGTTAAATAAGCAAACGGCAGAACCGTGGGCTGCAGAAGCTCCCGTGGGCTGAGCGCGGGGCTCTGGACGTACGCAGGGACGCTCAGCAAACTGGCTTGGGTCTGGCTGGGCAGAGCTGGGATGTTGCTTTTTTCTTCCTTGAAGTACACAAGTTAAAATTTAATTAAAAATAAATGAAGGGTGGTTTTCAGTTTTTCATCATTTTCAGCAATTCTCTAATAAATTTCCTAGCACATAATCAGAATTAAGTAACTGGATTGCTATTTCCAGAGGGCAAGATCATAACAACTTTCCCCAAAAGGCACTCCCAATGCCCTTGAGGTGGAGGCAGCGCCAGGATCCAATGGCTCCTTAAGGCCAATGTGGTCCCAAGGGCCCAGCCACAGTCACTGATGTGGCACTCCAAACCCACAGCTCTGCTGCCAAAAATTCCTAGCTGACCTCTGGACCCACCCAGAGAGAAGAGCAGGGTGGGTCACTCTGTGGTCACACACATGCTCCTAGTGTGTGTGCGTGTGTGTGGTGTGTAATATGTGTATGTGTGAGGTATGCTTGGTGGTGTGTGTAGGGTGTGTGTCCTGAGTTTACCATGGAACCTAACAGCTGGTAGGAGTGTGGTCAGGCAGGCTTGGTCACTGGGGGCAATACCATCAGCAGGGATATGGCCTCCTTGCTAACTTTACAAACTCATGTTCACGGGCTGGCAGTGACAAACGCATTCCCAGGCCAGACATGCCAACAGCCAGGCTCAGCCCTGCAGCATCCTGCTGAGTCTTCAAGTCACTTCAGGGAACTGAGCTGGACTCAGCTCTGGCTGAGGAAGACTCTGACTGCCCAGGGACCTCCCTTCGGGCCGTGTGAACTTGGGAAAGTTGTCCTCTCTGCCTCCTGGACCTGAGGGTAATCACAGCTGGCTGCTCAGTACTGAGCCACTGCCCTCCCTCCGCTCCCTCTGCCCCTGGTTGCTGCCCCCACCAGGCCCAGTGGCTCACCTCTGACCCTTTGCTCCCTCTGTTCCCTGTGCCCAGAAGTCCCAGCCTTGTGCCTCAGCTTCATGCCATTCCAGGCTCACCTCAAAACTGTCCCTTTCAGGGGCCCCCCAGCCCCCACCGACTGGCCACTTAGTAACAGTCCCTGCTTTATCTGCTCCATGGCGCTGGCTCCAGGAGGCCACTTCACCCACTGTGATTTGTTTTGTCATCTTTCCTTCTGGAAAGCATCACCCTAAAGTGGGACCATAGACGTCCTGCTCTGTTCTGTGACCCGCAGGCCTCAGAACAGTTCCCAGGAGAGAAGAGGGTCCAATAAATATGCAAAAAAGTGACACAAAAACACTTGCAGAGATCCCTTTAAAATCTCACTGTAGCGTGATGGAGCCCACAAACATCCATCTAGCCAGGTTCCAGTTACACGGCTGTGTATCTATGGGCATACACTTTTATGGGCACACAAAAGCTGATGCCATTGGAAGGTTAAGTGGCCTGGCTTCTGGCCACAAGACACAGCAAGAGGGAGCCCTCAGGGACCAAGGGACCTCTGCCCACCCAGTTATTCCCATCATGGCCAAAAACAGCTGTGCGAGGAGGTACTAAGCCCACACCGCAGGAAGCTGGGACTCGCGGGTAGCACCTGACATGGCAGCACCACCACGGACCGAACTGCAGAGCTGGGTTTAAATGGCCACGTCTTTCCAGTAAGAGTCCAGGTGAGCAAGAAAAGGGCAGAATCAATCTTCTCCTCATCCTAAAGAAATCTCTCCCCACCCTGCCCTGGTCCCACCAGCAAGCAGAGCACCCAACAGTCAACACTCTTGCTGGCAGAGGAGTGGAGCTCCCCGGGAGGCATCAGGAGCAGAGAGGGAGGAGGGTGCCACGTGCATGGTCAGTCGAGCACCGCGGAGGCGTGAGAGAGGCCTCTGCTGTCCCCATCCGGACCCACACCTCAGCCCAGGAGTCAGAAGCAAAGGGCAAAGGACAGCGTCCCTGCCCACAGAGAGGACCACCATAGCATGTCCCCAGAATAGAAGTAGGTGGAGGCCTTCTCAGCGCGCATTCCACAGACCCACTTACAGCAACCCGATAAGCTATATAAAGGATGTTTTGTGGCCATGGCAGAGCCGGGAGTGGAGAAAGCTCTTAATTACAGCCGATGCTCTGGGCCTGTCCACAGCCTCCACCCCACACGCTGCCGGAAGCTGAGCCTGAGACTGGTCCCCTGGGAACCTCTGTCAGGCCACAGAGAAGCCAGAGCTGTACCCTGACTGCAGGCACGTCTCTGAAGGTGTCCAAGGCTAAGGGGACACCACAGCATCACAGGAGACCTTAGAGAGGCCACTGGGAGAGGCCACGAGGCCGGTGCCTGCCTTGCATCCAATGACACTGGCCACTATGGTCGTTACTGCCTATGCCATTCCAACCACGCATCTGCACATATTCCTTTTCCCTTATGAAATGGGGATGGTGATTTCTCCAGGTATCCTCAGCTTCACTCAGCACCCAGCAAGCAGCCGCTGGTCACCATATACGAGACAGGCCTATGCAAGCCACCAGGCAAGGTTCAACTATCCCAAGTCCAGCAGGACTCCAGAGGCAGAGCTGAGTCCACACTTCCCCCTTCATCCTGGGTCGGACTTTGATCTTCCCTGCACCTCAGAGCCATCAACCAGAAAATAGGAAGGACCAGGACACTTACTCAGAGGACCCATGGGACACATCAATGAAATGGGTTTAAAACATGTCCCTTCATGTAACTGTAAGCAGCCAGCAAGAACAGGGCCTGGGGCCAAACACAGCAAGGCTAAACTCCCCCGGCCCACTCAGCCCTGGGCAGCTGGGCCACCTTGGGGGAGTAACTCAAGTTCTCCAACCACCGTCCCCTCAGGGCCAACTCCAACATGGGGCTGTTGTGCAAATACATCTGCTGTGTGTGCAAGCACAGAGAAAGTCATATATTTACGAGGAGAAAATTAATTATCCACACCCGCTTCTTCTCTCTGCAGCAGAGTGTGATCAGGATGCTGACAGAGCTCTTAGCAGAGGCTAAACGAAGTCATCCCGAAGCCTGAGAAACAGGACAAGGGAGGGCACAAGTGGCCCGGGAGCATCTGGACAATGGAAAGGCTTCTTCAGGGGACACCCAGGAGGAGTTCAGCCCACCATCCTTCCTCTGCCCACTTGGCCACCCCCAGCTGGGCTTCTAGACCAGCTTCTACCAAGAGACCCCCAACCCTGGTGTCTTAGGGCAGGGGGACACTGCACCCCACCCCAGACACCAGCCCCTCACTTCCTGTCATTAGCTCTGATCTCAGCTTCCCCTGTGAAGGGCAGCCCCTTTGAACCTACTGGTCCCCAGAGCTGCCCTTATCCTACAGCATCTCAGCTGGATGGAAAGAGAGAACATGGCTTCAGAAGCCACCAGACCTTCCATCACCAGCATCATCACCATGGAAGGAGAAGCAGGGGTAGGAGGCAGCAGCAATGGCCACTGTCATCCTTTAAGCCCACACTGCTCTAGGGAGGCTGCATGTACAGTATTTCTAGCCCTACTACGTGAAGGGAGGGTGGGGTGGTGGAAAGAAGAGAGACAGTGTTTATCTATAAGTAGAAAAACAAATTCACAGAAACCAGATAATGTGCTAAAAATCACATAGGTAATGGCCCAGAAATGGAGACTGTATCCACTGCCAGCCCAACCCCTTCACGACACCACTGTCCATGCTGCCAACCATACCCACAGCCATAATCTCTACCTCTAGGGCAGCAACACACAAAAGAAAATGTGAGTCACACATCCAGTGTAAAACTTTCTAGTAGCCTCATTAAATGTAGTAAGAAGAGCTAGGTATGGTGGTGCACACCTGTAATCCCAGTGGCTCAGGAGGCTGAGGCAGGAAAGTTGCAAGTTGAAGCCCAGCCTCAGCAACTTAGTGAGGCCTTGTCTCAAAATAAAAAATAAAAACTTCCAGGGATGTGGCTCAGTGGTTGAGGACCCCTGGGTTCAATCCCTGGTGCCAACCAAAAAAAAAAAAACGTAGTAAAAAGAAATAAGATAAATTTATTTCACTAATATCTTATTGACACTATTTTTACAAATTATTATTAATCCAATGTGTAATCAGTATAAAAATTCATAAGCTGCATTACATTTTCATGCTAAATCAACAAAATCCAATGTGCGCATTACGCCTGTGGCAGGGCTCAGCTGAGCCAGCTCCACTCCCATGCTCAGTAGCCACGTTCCCGTGGCCATGGTGCTGGCACCTACCCCTCCCCTGGGGAAGAGGGAGTGGGAGAGCGTGCTGAAGGTACTCGGCTAATGGCAGACCCCACCAGTTCCTCTCAGAGTGGACTCAAGTTCCACAGGTCCCTCTCTGTTTGTCCCACCATAGGCAGTCTGGTGGGATTTGACATTAAGCCTACCCCAGGTGAGTGCCTTTTCCAGACAAGCATCAACCTTACAAATCTAACCATTTGTCTGCACTCCACGTTAAAATTTTCAGTTAGTGTTGGATATGATTTCCGACCTGCAGAAGATTCTCTTTACTGGCCTGTGGCAGGAGCAGGGACAGATCTTTGTACAGGCACCTTCAACGTGCCCATCACAAGAGCAAGTGCAGAATTCACCATCCAGGCACTGCCCTTGACTTCCTTTAAACAATATTTAGGGAGCTCCTCCTAAAGCCAGGTCTGTCCCAGGAACCATGGACTAAAAGGAGTGGACTCTGTCCTGGTGATGATTATACTCGAGTGTCAGGCAGACACTAACACATACATAAAATATAGGTACCACCCAGTACACACACCCCATAGCATAACTATATGCCACTTTCCAGTTTCCCCAAGTGGATTGGAGATTTTCAAGGACAACGAGAGTGCCAACTCCATCCTTGAATCCTGGGTCTCTCACTGTGTGTTTGATGAATGAACGGACAGATGGTTAAAAAGGACCAAATGCATGGATTAGATTGAACAACAGCTGCTATGATACATGGTTGTTGAATAAATGAATAAAATGGGTCTTAGTAAATTGAACACCACTTCATAAAATAACCTACATAAAATAACCCCCTATGGTTATTCTGCCCCATTCCGGAACATCCACTGGAAGCCCTGTTAAGAGCAGCTCCCGTTCAATTCAGGTCATGACGTCACTCACAGGCATCTTCCATTATGTGTGAGGAGGGATTTCTGGTATTTGGATTTTGTGGCCTCTTTGATCCAATCTTACCAGATGTTTCCAATATGTTACTTTCAGACCTTTTATTTTGTTACACGTTTTTTCTAACTGAAGCGCCTGTCAGGGCCTTTTGTTCCGTTTGTCACCAGAATAGACCAGGCCCTCTTCATCTGCAACTGTATTTACAAAAACGGATTCACTTTGTGCCTCTGGGCAGTAACTGCAATCTTCTAGGGAGGCATTTGGAGAATCCTGGCCACAGGGGACCCGTGAGTTTTCCTCAGGTTATTCTGGTCCACACCAGTAGTTCTCAGCTGGTCCGCATGTGCTTCTCCTTCTCTTAGGGCCCAGTTTTCCTTGTGTGTCAAGCTCCTTTCATTGAAGGCCTCTGGGTGGTGACCACCTCCACTCCCACCTTAGAAGAGACCAGGCGGCTTAGCAGCCAGTTTCCACTGCGAGGCTAGCGATTGGCCAAGGGGCAGTCACATGACCTACCTAGCCCAATCAGACTGAAGGCCAGGCCTGCTGGAAAACAGTCCCCGTCCCTTGGGAATGCAGGCCCACAGAGCTCTAAGCGGCTCTGCAGGCGCCCTGGGATGGCAGCCTCAGTCTGCCTGCTCCCGTCATCGTCTCCTCTGCCCTGCTGCCAGCCCTAGAGGCCTGAGACAGCAGCACCTGGACTCCTTTGTCAGCTGGTGTCAGAAGGGGCCAGGCCTCCTGGAGGCCCAGTTCAGCAGGAGAGAGTAGCAGGGACCCCCTTCCTGCTGTCTTCCGCTGTGGTCTGGAGGGCGCTGGACGGCTCCTCCTCAGCCCTCCCCAGTGCAGTCAAGTCATTCCTTCACTCATTCTGTTAATCCTTGATCTATCTCATCCTTCTGTGAATGGAACCTCCATCAGCCTCTCTCTAGTGGACCCGACTACTCAAGGCTGCGGAGAACAGCTTTACCACCCTGGCAGGAAGCTGGGAATGGAGTGCGCCTACCTGCCTTCACCCTGTGAAGGCACCACTTCTGGCCTCTTCAATCATGTGCGAAAGTAAACGCACGTCTTCTTTAAGTCAGCCAGAGTGGGGTTTTCTGCCGTCTACCGTCTCTATTCTGAGGCAGCATCCCTGATCCACAAGGCCTGCTGTCCAACAGATTGTGCAGCACATCCCAGGGACCCACCTCTCTGGGGTTTCCACTGCCATTTCCAGAGCTGGCCTCTGACACGGAGGTGATTCCAGTCCACATGCACCTAGATCAATCCCTTAGCCCACCCCTTGCAAGCTGTCCCCTCTGGCTTATTTCCCTTTCCCAGCCTCACCCCACCCTCTCTCTCTAAGAACCACCATGCCTTGCAGCTGTGCCCCAGGATCTCAGCATCCAGCGCCCCTGTCTGTAAAGAGAATGACATTTGAGGTTGTAAGGAGGATGCAGTGGTGCCACTTGTGTCTGTGGCCAATGCCTGCTTTCATGATAGGAGGTAGGGCACCTTTTCTTGGCCTCTGGGTGCTGCTTTCCTCATCTGCGAAATGGGCCTAGTCACCAATGCTGATCACTCCCAGTATCAATTCTCTGTATGCCTCCGGCAGTCTTATAAAAGAACAACACACCCTTTCCCCTCTGTGCCACTGGCATTCCGTTCTCCCAGATCTCCATTCTGCTCAGAGCTGACTACATCACATTCCTGCATAAAACCGTACAATGTTCTCACCTTAGCACACAAGGCCTTATTTACTGTAACTCTGACAACCTGACAAAGCCCAGCAACTCCCACTCCCTCCAGCAACCTCAGTCACACTGACCACAGTGTGCCATCACCCATCCCATGCCATCACCTCCTCCTCCATCTGACATAGCTCACCAACAGCCTGAGGACACCTCCTCCAGGCAGGCCTCCCTGCTTCCTCCACCACACAAAGACCCAGCCCTTGGGACTGCCCCTTCCCAGTATCACACACTCTGCATATGCCTTTCCTGACTTCTAGACTAGGAACGCCCGGAGGGCAGCAGCTATGTCTCTTTTCCTGTAGCCCCAGAAATCAGCACAAAGTCATACACAAAGCTGATCCCCAACAAATGGCTGTTGAAAAAAGCAGAGATTAAATCAGCAACACAGAGAGAGGAGTCATGCCGCGGTAAAAAACCTAGAACCACCCCAGTTTCTGGAGTAGTTTAGCTGTGTGCTGACTGGCCCGGGCCTGTGCCCTGTTGCTGAGCCACACCCAACTGCTCCCACTGCCAGTCCTTCCTACCACTGCCCCAAACCACTAGGGCTATTCCTGCCCCTGGAGGGAGGGTGGATAACTGGGCTTCAGCAGCAATGGGTTGGCCAGTCCCCTACAGTAATAAGCAAGATGTGGAGAGTCTACAGCCCACCTCCCCAGCCTCAATGCATAGCCCTGCAGTGCCTGGGAGGGAGAGTCACCCAGCACCCATCCAGCCCTAAGAAGGACAAACATCACCCCAGAGAAGCAGTCATAAGCAGGAACTGCAGACAAGCTTGATCGTGAGAAAACCGCTTCATCCTCCCTACCCTGGGGAGGGGACCATCCTCAGAATGACCCCCTAGGATCCTGGAGGTCAGTTTCAAGGCCAGCCCCAGAGCCAACCATGCTCTGGGCCTGCCTACTATGCAAGGCCTGGGCCCCAGCCACAATCGAAAGATTCCAGACAAACAAGTTGGAGAGCCTGGGTTATGGCAGAGGGCAGCAGGTCAACAGCACTTGGCCGTGGGCTGGGCAGCCCCTGACCACATCTGAACAGCTGCATCTGGGTCGCTGGGCAGGTGTGTATGCCAGTTTCCTTGCTTGAAGGCTTATGGAAGTCCCCAGGGAGACCCTGCCTCCTGCCAGATGCCTCAGTGAGGGCTTCGCAAGTGCTGTCTTGGTGGTCAGCAACCACGTTCCCAGCTCAGAGAGGAGACACTCTGACCGTTAGTCCTCCTCCATCCACAGGTGAGGTGGGGACTGAGAAGGCGACTTTAATCCCAAAGCCCTGTCCATCTCTGCCCCAGGGAGGGAGAAGGCAGGCTCTGAAATACCAGGCCCACCTAACCGGCCACCCCTGGCTGCCGCCCAGCTCCAATGGCCGGGGACCCCTCGTGCTGGCGCGCAGGCGGCAGGCTCGCTGCCCTTGCACGGGACACCGCTCCGCGCGCGGAGCCCACTCACTTTCACACAGGCGGCGCCTCAGCTTGCCCCGGATCTTGTCGATGGCGTTGAAGTCGGACACGTGGAAGACGTGCGCGGACCTGGGCGCAGAGGCGATCTCGTCCAGCTCCTCCTTCAGCGCGGCGCCCACGCCCACTGCGAAGATGCGGATGCCCGCTGCGTGCGCGGCCGCCGCGGCGTCCAGCACCAGGTCCTGGCTGCGGCCGTCGGTCAGCAGGATGGCCACCTGCTTGAAGGCGCGGTCCCCCGGCCGCCCGCCGGCCTGCGGGGCGAAGCTGCGGCTGGTGACGTAGCGCAGCGCGTCCCCCGTGTTGGTGTTGCCGCCGTGGTAGGTGATGCGCCGCGCCGCCGCCTTGACCTCCTCGCGAGAGCCGAAGCGGCCCAGCTCGAAGGCCGTGGTGGGCGCGTCGCTGTAGCGCACCACGCCCACGCGGGTGCGGTCCGGGCCCACCTCGAAGGTGTCCACCAGGTTGGCCACCCACTGCCGGACCTTCTCAAAGTCGTCCTTGCCCACGCTGGAGGAGGTGTCCAGGAGGAACACCAGATCATAGTGCACAGTCTTGCAGCCTGAAGGGACAGAGAAAGGGGGACAGTGCTGAGGCTGAGGACCTGCCTGCTCCGCCCTCACTGCATGTGACAGTCAGGACGCTGAGGCCCAGACCTCCTAAATGCTGCAGGGCAGCAATGTCCGGCCTCCCCAAGGTGCTGTGAGTCTCCCCAGGATAGAGACATTATGTTAAAATGACTCACATCCATGGAACACCACTATGTGTCAATCCCTGCACTTCATAACTATTTTATTACTACTATTTTTAAAACCTATTTACTAATAACACAAGCCTATGTCAGAAAACTCAGAAAAGATGATCAGAAACTGAAAGCAGGTGTCCCCTTGCTTTCAGTTAGCTGTGATGTAATCCTTGAGTACCTTCTATTTCCACAAAGTTACTGGTGGAATTGGGACTGATACTCAAATTGTTGCCCTGCGTCTATCACTATGCTAGAAACCAGTTCCAGTGCAATAAGCCCAGTTTTCCTGGCCACACAGGATTCCCTGTAAGGATGCACATATTGATTTTAGCCCTGCTCTCTTGCTGGATATTTAAACTGTCACTATTTCATCACTATTGCCTATAAAATATCAGTCATTCATGTATTTTAAGTGTAAATTTATAGAAGTTCTTTGCTGCTTTATGAATATATGCTTTATAGCTTATAAATTTTACATAACCAATACTTTTGATTAAACACACTGAGGGGGTGGAACCCCTCAGCAGTTGGAGTGCTTGCCTGGCATGCGCAAGGATGTGGGTTCAAACCCCAGCACCACATACACAACTAAGTGTCGGAGAAACAAAGGCCAGATTGGAAAAAAAAACAAAACAAAACTTGATTCTCTCAACTTTCTTCTTTCTCTTTCTAAAATAAATAAATAAACAAACAAACAAACTGAGGCCCTGTGTGCATTTTCTGGTCCTCACGGCAGCCCTGGGCGGCGAGCTGATGCACCATGTCTTGACTGCATGGTGTGGGAAAGTTTCCTGCACCCCAGCGCGCTGCTCAATGCAGGGAGCCATCCAGAAGCCCCGGTGCTGACAGCTCAGGAGAGTGCTGCTGGCCACACCCAGCACAGCACTGAGGAAGCCTCTGGAACACAGCAGGCATGCACATTTGGATAGCGAGAGTCAAACAGGAAAACACAAAACACTTAGTTACAATTGCAGATGGTAAAGCTCAACAAGACTGAGGCTCGCTATGAATTGGAGGGCAGGCATCGATGGCCTGCTCAACAGCTGGCCGTGCTATTTGCCACATAGTGCTCAGGGTCTTTAAAACCTTACAGGATGGACTCTATCTACCAATTCCAACTTTGTGATTTATGCCAAAAAAAATCAGAAAAATGGAGGAACAAAAGATCTACAAGGAATATTACCAAGGAAACCAGGGAAACGACCTATGGCACCGCCTGTGTGGAGTGGCGAGACATCTCTGTGCACTTGACCCCTGCAGTGGGATGCCGGGCAGCACACACTCGACGAGAGTGGGCAATTTCCCCAGAGCGTCGAGCATGAAAAGCTGTTTACAGGGTATTATGTATACTATGACAGAATTTCTGGAAAGCAGCCTGTGTTTGCATGTGCATGAGTATGCATGTGTGTGTGCGTGTGCACGCGTGTAGTTGTGCACAGGTCTCAGAAGCCTGCGGGGGAAGCACCACAGCACTGCTCACCAATTGCCAGTGGAGATATGGGACTTATCATTTTGTATTTTCTGCTCTTATCTGTGTAATCAATTAAGTTCAAAAGTCAGAAAAAACAATAGCGCTGTATGCATTTACACACACACACACATGCACACACAAATTAAGCTCGAGCCAAGGCCACTCTTGAATATTCCATACCTACCTTTCCCTCCAGTTTTCAAAATCCCAATTACATTCTGCATGTGGGAAGCCTGAGCTAGACTGTCCCTAACAGGATTAGGGCCTTTGGAGTGCCCAGATTTGTGGACTCAGAGATAATTCCTAGGGAGTTTCTCTCCTTCACACAAAGGACATCCTTTTGTCCTTAGGACAAGAATGTCCCTGTCTGTTAGGATAATTGCTCCAGAGGGCCAGGCAGGGCCCAGTCTGCAGGCTATAATCCTTCTGCAAATTTGTTTTAAGGCTGCAGAAGCTTCATTTGTTTGGGAGGCCTCAATGAGAGGCCCCTCTGAGCTCCCCACATTTTTTCCTGGAGGCCACAGAACAGCCTGGATTGTGGGTGTCTGAGAATTAATGCAATATGCAGAGAGAGCTCTGAGCCACAGGCCTGGGCTCAAGGACAGCCAAGGGCCCAGGCAGGCACTGGCTTCCCTCAGGCAGCGGTATTCCACTCTGGGAAGAGGGCCTGGAGAGAAGATTCTAGGGCCTTTCTCCTTGGAATCAACTACACAGCTGAGGTTGACCGGAGGGGCACAGAGGCCCATGTTCCTCGTGTGCAAAATGGATGTCTGCAGCTTTTAGTCTTCTTAGCCAGTCAGGGTTTGAGAGGCTGACAGTCAAATAAATGTGAGAACTTTGTAGAATTGATAAAGAAATAATGAGACCTGTATTTCCCAAGGCTCAGGGAAGACCACTTTGGCACACCACTTTCTGTCCCCTGCCTCCTTTTCTGGGGGCTTTGGGTCTCTACTGCAGTTCCTCATCTGTAAACTGTGAATTGCATTTCATGCCTGGATCTGTCACCGTACTGCAGTCCCCATGGCCCTAACCATCTAGGTACAGGGGACCTCGTGTGCCCACTCTGGTTCCTTGGACAGATTGGCTGTGCCCCAACCCCTTATCAACTCTCAGCACTGACTGTGCTTCTCCCACACAGGGCCCCAGACCACACGGCAAAAACCGTCCTGTCCCAACACAGCGCCTCTTGTCCCCTCCCCACTCTGACTTCCCCTCTCTGGTAAACATTCCCAATCCTACATCAACTCCACAGGCATTTCTTCTTGTGTCCTGGACTCACATGCA
Source organism: Aplodontia rufa (assembly GCA_004027875.1). Lineage (NCBI taxonomy): Eukaryota > Metazoa > Chordata > Mammalia > Rodentia > Aplodontiidae > Aplodontia > Aplodontia rufa. Next base: position 3,662 of record PVKS010040225.1, on the reverse strand, counting down.
CATTGAACTCACATGCTCACATACACATAAGTTCACACACACAGGCACTCAATGCACCCTCACATGTGCTCATACACACACATGTGACATATGCATATTCACATGCACACTCTCACACACACTCACACACAACACTCCCACATGTTCACATGCACATTGAACTCACATACACATGCGTTCATACACACAGGCACTCACATGCTCCCTCACATGTGCTCACACTCACACATATGCACACATGCACATACCGCTCACATGCACACACCCATGCTCGCATGCACACTCACACACACTCACACATGCTCATGCACACACTGAATTCACATGTTCACATACACGTTTTCATGCACACAAGCACTCTCATGCACACTCACCCATACCGACACACTCATGCACCCTCACACACATCAATCACTCTTAGGCACTTGTTCACACATCCTCTCCCAAACAGGTCCTGCCTGCACACCTGGCCTTTCCACACACCATTGGAGGACCATGGCACACACACTTTTTGGGTTACTGGTGCCCTTGCACAGGCCCACACTCCACACTGACAGACACAGGCACACGTGTGCTGTCTGCAGGGCCACACGGCTCAGCCCTGGATGGTGCCCCACCTGCCCGCTGGGCCTGGCAGCCGCTGTCCCCACTCCTCAGCAGCAGCAGCGTCCAGAGCAGGCAGGCCGCAGCGTTTCCTCGGAGGCCTGCCGTGGCTCTCTTGCTCTTGGAGACCAGCATTCTCAGGCCAGAAGAGACCCCACAGGGCCTACAGGAGCATCTCCTGTGTGGAGAAAGACAAGCCTTAGTGCAGCCCCTTGATGGAGCTGAGGGCCGCAGGGCCGCAGCTATACGGAGGAAGCCAACCCAGCCAGTCTTCATTTCTTGGCTTCAACTACCTGATAGCAGACAGGGTAGCCTTCTAAAGAGAAAGCAATGGTTCCCTTCCTGTCCATGGCTCAGCCACTTGTCCCGCCAGCCATCCACCTGGCAAGTGTGCCCTGAGGACATGCCCAGCCAGGACGTGGGGCTGCAGAGGAGTAGGAGGGCCCTGGTGCTGGAGGTCCCAAGCTTCGTCTGCCTAAAGCCACTAGTGGAACCCAGCCAGTCCCCGACCAAAGGTGGCTCTCAGACCTGCCACCATTGAGCACCCTATGACCTCACCCCTGCCCGAGGCACCAGCAGGTTGCACTACATTACTGTGGGTGTATAGCAATTTCCCACTGATACCAGGGCTTTCCCTCCGTGTGAAATCCTCACACTCCTGAGAGGCCCTGGCAGCACTAGCCCACTGCTGCACTTCCAGAGAGCCTTTCCAGGCCCCTCCCTGCACGAGCTGCCACCCTAGCTGCTTCCGAAAGGCCCCAAGCCCCCCTCTTGACAGCAGTGGGCTGTCACTTCATCCGCTTGCCTTAGCGTCTGTCCCACTGACCACTGGGCCCCTGGGGACTAACGCCAAGCTGACCCAACTGGGCATGGATTAGGGCCCCGTACACATATGCAGCCTGTATCTATGAATGAAGGGGAAAGGCAAGAGTTTCTCCAACCCCAGCGCCTGAATGGGAGGAGGTTATCTCAAAGGCAAGAGGGCCTAAGAGTTACTCTGCTTCAAATAATAGGTGAGCAATTGTTTTTGTATTTTAATAAACAAAAATACTAAGCAGTGGCAAGGGACTAAGTTGAGAGCAAATTGCTCTACTCAATGACTGTTTGCAGAGTACCAGCGTGAGCACACACACACACACACACACACACACACACACAAGCTGAGTGCACGTCTAAAATCATAAGCTCCCTGGGCATTGCTGACTGCATGACCTGGCATTTCCCGTTCGACTTTGTGCAGTGCCCACCCTCCAGCCTTGTGCAATTTCTTGTGGTGCCCAGATACAAACACTCTCCCAGCCTGTGCTCAGAGAAGGTTCGCACCCCCATTCAGATGCTGCAGGATCCTGAGAGGCCCCAGCAAGGCATCAAGGCGGTCACGCCTGTCTGATTTCCATCCTGCCTTGCCTTAAATCCCGGAGGGTGGCTGCACTCATCCTCATTTTCCAGATTATAAGGAGCTGATCTCAGCAGGTGGAGGAACCTGCCCAGGCCACACGCCGAGCAGTGGCAGAGCTGGGATCAGACATATCCCTGACACAACAGTCTGCACACCCCTGCTGCAGTGGGAGTCCCTCACCCTAGAGGCCAAGCCCAGAGACACTATGCCCCAGCATGCCAGGAGCTCAAACCTCAAAATCCTCCTTACACTGCACATTTACCAACTGCCAACATATAATACAGCCCTGAAAATGCCACCTTCCGGATGCACTTTGCCAAACAGATGCACCCTGGGCTAGGTTTTCTACAAATGACTAACAGAGTCCATTCATGGCCCATTCCATTTCCATCTCTTCCCATACCCCAGAGCCCTCTGCTGGGTTGGAGGCTTAGAGTATGTACACATGGGGAAGGATGTCCCTTCTCTCCTCTTCACCACTGTTCCAGGGAATGAGCAGCTGACTAAATCCAGTCCTACCCCTACTTGGAGTTTAAACATCGAGTTGTTTCCACAGGTGTGGCTGCGGTCCTGGTCACACACTGCAATCATCCACCATGGCTCTGTCTCCCTCAGTGTCCAGGGGATCTTCTACTGGGCTTTGTAGTGCCAGTGCCCAGCACAAAACCAAGTACCAAGTGGGCACTCAGTTAATGCTCATGCTTAAAAAGGGGAGACAGGGAGAAGGGGAGGCTGCTGGGCTGCCAAGGGGACACAACTCAGGGAATCCGGACTATTGGCCTGGACACCAGCTGGTCCAGACACATTCCTGTCTCCATCTTGTCTGGGTGTGGGGTGCCCAAGCATGATCAGGGTTTTTGCCAACAGCAGATTACCCAAGTACCAACAGCAGGGAGCACTAAGGACCTGCTCCAACAACTGAGCTCAGTGCTTTTCTCCCTATTCCATCTTCCTCTAATTCTTAGATCCTAAATCCTAGGTCAGTGCTGTCACTACCACCTCCCTCCACTTTGTAGGGGAAAAGCGAGAGCCAGGAGGGACAGTCTCCCTGCTGTTAGCGGTAATGCTGGGATGTGAACATGAGGTCAAAGTCCTTCCCTTCAACCAGTGCTGGGAAGGTTTTCTCTCTTAACATTATGTTGTAAGCAATGTCTGCCCCCCCAAATCCCTCTTAAATCTCATTGTTATTCCTCTCTTGGGTATTTTTCCAAGGGATTTAGGATCAGCACACGACAGTGACAGCGAAATCGATGCTCATAGCAGCTCAATTTACAATAGCTAAATTATGAAAAAACTCAGATGTTCCTCCCTGGATGAATGGATCCAAAAGCTGTGGTGCATATATACCATGGAGTTCTACTCATCAATTAGAAACAATGATATTGCAGCCTTTGAAGGTAAATGGATGGTTATGGAAGAAATTATGCTCAGTAAAATCAGCTTAACCCAGAGAACCAAGGGTTGAATGTCTCCACTCATCTGTGGAGGCTGGAGCTAGACCCTGGCCATTGAGAAAGGAGGTCTATTATGTTTTATCCAGATAAGATGTAATGTCATACAACCTAAGGCATTTGTAGAGATGTATTGGGAATGAGAGGGAGGGACAAGGGTGGGTAATTCGGGGGGGGGCATTTGGGGGTAAATCTAATTTTCAGAATTT
>PVKS010040224.1:0-16752 GCA_004027875.1 Aplodontia rufa | reverse complement strand
ACAGGGCTGCTTCCTTGCTCGCTTGCTTGCTCTACCTGACTAGTCGCTACTCTATTTATCCATTACAACAGCCAATAGGGGTACAGTGCAAACACGTTTATCCAGTTGTACAAATGAGTGACCAAATAGCATAGTCATGCGGTCAGGCATTACGTCACTAAGGAAGATACAAGCCAGCTGGGTCAGAGTTGTTTACCACCAGTTCTTTTACAAGCCAGCTGGACTTCATGTTGGGGGAATCCCCAACAGACATTATTTGGTAGGTTGAGGGAAAATCCTTCCTGTAGTACCAAGAAACAACTGTTGAACTTGTCATCACCTACAGTGGTAGAACACTTTGGAATCTTTAGTACTTTTTAGGGGGGCTTTGGATGCAACATCTACCTCATTTATAATTTTACTTAAGAATATTTATACTTTTTTTTTGAAGGAAGGGAGGGACAATGTGTGTGTGTGTGTGTGTGAGAGAGAGAGAGAGAGAATCAATTTTGTTTAGCTTTTTGTATGGTTTTACACAATGACACTTCATTGTGTATGTGGTGCTGGGGTTTGAACCTGCATCCTTGTGCATGCCAAGCAAGCACCATAACCACTGAGCCACCACTCCAGCTCCAGAACCCTTATTCTGTTACTTGCTAATTGACCAACTTTGAATGGGCCACCTACACCAAAAGGTTCTACAATCTGTCCAAATTGCAAAACAACAGGCACTGCCATTACTGGTCCTAAGAGTCTTTAGTGACTTTCTTTTCTGTCCCTCCTACCCCAGAGCCTGTGAACCACCAAGGATGTTCATAAATTGCTCCTGGGCTTCTGCCTTTCTTAAGCCTGTACTATATACTGTTAGAGTTAAATTTTCTAATTGCTTATTGGGTCTTTCTGCATATGGATTCTCTGACACACTGTGAGCCTCTGACTTTCTGCAACCAGCTTCTCGTTCCTTGGATGATGGAAAGAGTACTCTGATGGCTTGCTGTGACTACTGAAACCTTTCTCAAACAAAAATATCCTTCTTTAAGTAAACCTGTGCCATCTGTCATAGTCCCTCCATAGAAGAAAATGGCTTCCTCTTGTCCTTTACCACAAGAACATTCCCTCTCTTGGAGTGACTGATTACCTGGGGGCCCCCAGAGTAGGTAAGATAGTGAGATGGCACATTTGGTGGGTGGATTGAATTATCAACATTATACATGCTGTAGCCTTCTGGATAGGAGCTGCTGGACATCCCTTAATTGATACCTTGTAATAAAACATGGGTTTGAATTTCAGCACAGTGAGCTTAACTACAAGCATACACCTTTGCATTGAATGCCCTGTCCAACAGTCACCTTCCCTGCATAGTTTTATGAACCACTGGTTATTGTCCATGACTTGACCAGCAAGTTTAGCCAGTGGCAACAGAAATTTCTTTTCTAAGGTCACAATCTTTGGAGTACCAAACTCTTGGATTCTCTTGCTTTACAGCTATCTAAAATATATACCAAAGTCATTCATGGATCAGCACATAATTCAGGTGCTCCTCATCCCCTTCAAAGTTCCTATATGGTACTAGGAATAGCAGCCAAGGCAGCAGTTTCACCTCTGAAAATATACTATGTTGGTTTCTTGAATTTGGCATTCCATGGAAATTTTATCTCCCTTACTGAAGTCAGGCTACAGAACTCATAAAGCATTGCAATGGCTTGCTTAAACAAGTTTAAATTCAATTATGAGAACTATGGCATATTTCAGCCATCAGTCATTCATCAAAGGTGAATTGCAGCAAAGAGTCTGACTGCATTTTTAATGTTTGATTACTGACAGCCTTTAAGCCTTACTCCCCTCTCTTTTCCTTTTGCCTGTAATTGGCCAACCTGATAAGAAATCCCATGTTCTTCCTCACTTGGCACTGGCAGAAAGTTCAAAACATGCGAGACCTGGTCCATGACCTCACCATGTTTTTATCCCCTATCCACAGTAAAACCTCAAGTGACTTGTTCTTTCTTTCTCTCTTGATCACTTTCAGACTATTTTTAACCCATTTCCTTCCCCATGCAAAGTCTCACCCTATGAGTAAGAAACCTTTTATGTCTTTTCAGTGAACATGTGGCATCATTAGTTGACTTCTGAACCAGTTTTGCTGGGAGTTGATCACATGAAGAAAACAAGATAAGTTTCAAACTCCACATCAGAATTAAAGTATGAGGGTTCAAAATCCTGGACTAGTTTTAAGTCCTAAATCCTGGACAAATTCAGGTTCATGGTCTAAATTAAGCCCAAGATGTAAGACATTTGTTCAGGTATGAAAATTGATGTTCAGATTCAAAGTCAGATGCAAGTATCAAAGCCTAGTTGTAAGGTCAAGGTGCAAATCCAAGTTCCATGGTCTAGGGTCAGGATTGATGTCCAGATCAGAGCATATTCCAATATCTAAGTTTAAGGGGAATGATCAGTGACTCAGTGGTTTTGGCACTTGTCTTGCATGCTCAGGGACATGAGTTCAAACCCCAGCACCATGTTCAAAATGAAGTGTCAGAGCAATGAAAGCCAAATGAAAAAACTAAATAAAAATTGATATTCTCTCTCTCTCTCTCATTATCTCTCTCTCTTTAAAAAAATCTAGGTTTAAGATCTGAGTTTAGTCTAATTTCTAGGTCAAAAATCAGGTCCAGGTTTAGATGAAAGGTCCAATACAAAGTCTATGTCAAAAGCCCAGGTTTGAGTTTGCATCCATGATTCTGGTTCAAGGTCCAATTTCCACACCTGAGTTATAGTTTCAGCACTTGATTGAAGATCAGGATCTGAGGCTCAGGTCCAAAATCCATGACAAATGTCATTTAGGTCCAGATCTAATGTTGAGGTTGAAGTCCTGGTCTGAGGTAAGAGGGCCTATTCCAATATCCAGGGTCAAGGTCTACTATACAGCTTTGAAATGTAACTAGAAAGTCTTGGTCTAAAATTCATGTCAAAATACAGCTTTAAGACCAGATTCTAGTCCAATTAGCTAGACAAATCTGATTATAAGGACCAGGTCCAATGCCCATAAGCACTCACAGCTTACTATTACACCCTACCTCACATTCCACCTAACCACTCACTATACACAATCTACTGTACCACTACACATTGTCTACCCACCTACCACCTACTTAGTTATTTTTATGTGCACACTTGAGAGAATGTTAGAGTTTGTTATCCTGTGAACACATAAGAAGTAGATACCCTCCTTATCTACCTTCTGTGCCAAACACCCTAATTATTTACTCCTTCCCCATACACCATCACTGCCCATACCACTCATTCCTATGCTAACTCTTGCCACTTATACCAACTCCAAACCCACTCATGCACCATTTAACCCTTGTTCCATACCTGCTCTTTAACAACCCATTTGCTATCTGCTTTCCATTATCACCCACCCCATTTCATACCCATTCTCCACCCCATTTGCATTCATTGCTTAAGTCAAGCCCTTATCCTGGAGTTGTGGACAGGCAGCATAGGCAGGCTAGAGCACAGATGGTGGGTATAAGACAGTAGCTGTACAGAGCTGGCTATGCCAGTACTGGCCTGAGGCATGATGAGCAAAGGCCAATGCAAGCCAGTGTGTGCCACCTGTTACATGGGTGGTATAGGCAGGTGCTAATGCCTGCTCCATACAGTGCCCACAGCCAGAACTGAGCATTTGTGATCCAGTGACCTGCACCTCCCACTTCCTGACCATTTGGTGAGAAAATTGAAGTTGGATTGTAGGGCCATCCAATATTGTTAGTACTTTTCCAAATCATGATTAGTGTAAATTTGAACGAATAGCATTCACACAAGTGCTGTATAAACCCTTAGACTAGCAGGCACAGGTGACAACCTCAATCAGGGTCCCTGTGAGAGTTCTGTTTTTATTCTTCACACTTGAATAAATCCTACTTCTTTTACTCTTGTCAGCCATTGTCCCATGAATTTCATTCTTTGAATTTGTGAAACAAGAATCTGGAAAACGTTGATAGTGAGCTGCTGAGGTCTGTTGCTGGAGGGAATGACTTGCCTTAAAAACTGCAACAGACCACTTAATGGTAATGGAGAAGAATCAGACTTTGCCCACTGCAGCCCTCAGAACTGATGCCAGTAGTTATCACCTGCTGTGATTAGCTGCTAACATTAAAACAGGGTTTCTTGGCTGCAGAGGCTTGCAGCTTACATAGACTCCACCCATCAACAAAAAAAGAGAATTGAGTTTCATCTCAAACTCCAGTTTTATCACCACCTCTACCCCTCCCCTATTTCTCTCTATTTATTATATCTATTTCTATCTATCTGCCACTATTTCTCTCCCAAACACTTATTTCCATTCACTACCCCATATCCTCTCATAATTTATCGTAAGTTCCCTATGGATATTTACTTATTAAATCATTCTGTGTATCTACATATGTCTGCATGTATATATTGCACTTATGTATGTGTCTATTAAACATATCCATCTTATGTACTACTTTATCAAGGAATTAGGAACAGGAAATTCAATGATGTTAGCTATTCATTGTTGGGGTCTGACCTTTGCTTTATCAGCTGCTCTGGATCTTGTTGCTGTTTGCATAAGCTCCTTCGGGAAGGGCTGCTAGATTGTATATTGTTAAGCTTGAAACACAGGGTGTCCACATGGGCTTCAGACGTTTAGCATTGGTATCACCTGCCAATTATTCCAGCTCCTTCAAAGGGTGCACGTAGAGGCTTCTCATTGCTATTGCTTAAACAAACGTGTGCCTCCGAAATCCAGGTGTGGCAATGAAAGAGCTAATGAAGAGAGGCCTCAAGGGGGCGGGGTGAAGGCCTTTAAAAAAGAGGCTCCCGCCAGCAGTCGGGAGCTCTTCCTTTGGGAGAGAGCTCTTGCACTTTTCTGCTGGACATGGTGTCCCTGCTCCCTTGGAAGATGAGCTCGTGCCAGCAGCTGAACCTGCCTATGCTTTGATCCTGAACTTCCCAGCTTCCAGAACTGTAAGAAATTGCTATCCATGTTTGTTCTGGAGTGCAGTCTTGCAGTGTTACCTTGACTTGTTTGAGATCACCCAATGTTAGACATTTTGTCGTAGCAGCACAAATGGACGAATAGACTAAGACATTTACATTGCCTTGAAAGAGAGATGTAAAGCATGGATATATAAAAAGAGAAATAAAGTTTGGATAAAGAAAGACCGTTTTGGGTCTCTGGCCTGTGGTTTTTCTCATCCCCAGCCCGTCCCTCAGGTCAGAACCCGGCTGGACCGTGACAATTCATTTCTTAAACTTCTTGTACTTACTCATTTAAATCTACTTGTGAATGAACCATAGAGATTTTGCATAGTGGAGGGTTTCATGCATCACACTCAGGAACGTCTGTTTCTTCTCTTTTCTTTCTTTGTAATCTAATTTATTTTTTATTAGTGCATTATAGTTTTACATAACTATGGGATTAGTTGTCACATATTCCTAGATGCACACAATTCAGCAAAACAATTTGTTCAATATCCCACCCCTGCCCTGCACCCCTCCACTTCCCTCCTCCCATCCCACATCCCTTCCCTTTCTTCAGGGTACTATATTTTCTCTAAAAAACTCAAGTATAGTGACATAATTCTTATACCTATGAAGAACATTTTTTATAAATGTGACTATAGTATATACAGTCATATAAATGCTTGGAATATACCTTGCTTTATCTCAGTTCCAACATTTCCCCTTCTCCTCTCTTACTATTCCTTATTATTCTTCAAAATATTTGACAATAGGATTAAACATTTACTTTTTTTGTACAGGCATGCAGTATAGCTTGTTCAAATATCTTATGCAGTATCTTGCAACTGTATCTAATAAATATTAACATTTGGCATTTTTGTTCTATGGATCTGATACATGAGTTTCTCTACCTTACTCCCAAGCATGGGTTTAGGTCCAGCGTGCACAAATGAAGGAAACCATTTGGCCCTTGACTAACTTGGCTTAGCATGATTTCTTCCATTGCCATCCATTTACCTTCAATGGATGCAATATCATTGTTTCTAAAAGCTGAGTAGAACTCCATTGTATATATATATATATATATATATATATATATATATATATATATATATATATATATATATATATATACCAGAGCTTTTGGATCCATTCATCCAGTGAGGGACAACTGTGTTGGTTCCATAATTTAGCTATTGTAAATTGAGCTGCTATGAACATAGATTTCGCTGTGTCACTATAATGTGCTGATTCTAACTCCTCTGGGAAAATACCCAGAAGAGGGATATCTGGGTCATATAGTAAATCCAACCCTAATTTTTTGAGGAGTTCCACACTGCTTTCTAGAGTGGTTGTACCAGTTTGCAATTCCACCAAAAGTGTAGATAGGATAGTGTTCCTATCTCCCCACAACCCCTCCAGCATTTGTTATTGTTTGTATTCTTCATCTTTGCCAGTCTGAGTGGAGTGACGTGAAATCTTAATGTAGTTTTCATTTGCATATCTCTAATTACCAGTGATTCAGAACACTTTCTCATGTATTCATTGACTTTCTCAGTTTCCTCTATTGAGAAGTTTCTGTTTAGCTCTGTGGCCCATATATTGATTGGATTGTTTGTGTTTTTGTTATTGAGTTTTTTGAGTTCTTTGTAAATTTTGGATATTGGTCTCTTGTCAGAGAGATCAGAGGCCATGAGTCTCTCCCATTCTGTAGGTTATCTCTTGATTATTTTGACTTTTTCCTTGATGGTCCAGAAACTTTTTAGTTTGTTTCCCACTCATTGATTTTTGACTGTAATTCTTTCACTTTAGGAGTCTTGTTGAGGAAGTCGTTGTCAACTCCCATATGCTGGAGTGTTGGTCCTAATTTTTCTCCTAGCAGTTGTATGGTAGCTGGTATAATTCCTAATTCCTTGATCCAATTAGATTTGATTTTTGTGCAACATGAGAGATAAGGATCTAATTTCAACTTTCTGCAAGTGGCTGTCCAGTTTGTCCAGCACCATAGGTTGAATAGGCAATCTCTCCAATTTATATTTTAACCCACTTTGTCAAAGGTCAGATGTTTAAAGATTTGTGAGTTTGTCTCAGAGTCTTCTGTTGTATTCTGTTGGTCTTCATTCCTATTTTGATACCAATACTGTGCTATTTTTAATACTACAGCTCTATAGTATAATTTTAGATCTGGTATTGCAAAATCATTTGTTTCATCTTTCTTGCTTAGTAATGTTTTGGCTATTCTGGGTTTATTATTACAAATGAATTTGAGAACTGATTTTTCTATATCTACAAAGAATGACATTGGAATCTTGATGGGGATTGCATTGAATCCGTACAGTGCTTTTGGCAGAATGACCATTTTAATTATATTTAATTCTGCCTATCAGTGTTTGATAATTTTCATTGTAGAGGTCTTTTACTTCTCTTGTTAGATTAATTCCAAAGTATTTTATTCTTTTAGAGGATATTGTGAATGGGACTACTTTCTTCATTTCTTCTTCTGCACTAATATTGTTGGGATATAGGAAAATTATTGATTTATTGGTGTTGACATTATAACATGTCTATAACATTATAACATGTTGCCAAATCTGTTTATTAGCTCTATCAGTTTTCTGGTGGAGTTTTTTGGATCTTCCAGATATAAGATCATGTCATCAGCAAAAATGGATAGGTTGACTTCTGCCCTTCCTGTTCTTATCCCTTTGATTTCTTCCTCTTGACTGACTGCTCCAGTCATAGTCAAAGACTATATTGAATAAAAGTGGTGACAGCTGCCACCCCTGTCTTGTTCACAAGTTTAATCAAATGCTCTTAACTTTTCTCCACTTAGTGTTATACTAGCTGAGGTTTTGGCATATATGGCCTTTACAAAGTTAAGTTCCTTTGATCCCTATTTTCTCTAGAGTTTTGAGCATAAATGAGTGCTGGATTTTATTAAAGGCCTTTTCTGCATCTATGGAGATGATCATATGGAATTTGTCCTTAATTTGTTTAAGTGATGAATTACATTTATTAATTTGCATATGTTGAACCAGGCTTGCATACCTGGAATGAAGCCCACTTGATCACGATGAATTATTTTCTTGTTGTGATTTTGAATGTGGTTGTAAGAACCTTATTAAGGATTTTTGCATTGATGTTCATGAGGGATATTGGTCTATAGTTTTCTTTTTTTAATGTGTCTTTGTTGGTTTTGTTTTCAGAGTTATGGTTCTTCATAAAAAGTGTTTGGGAGAGTTCTCTCCTTTTCAATATCGTGGAATAGCTTAATAAGGAGAGGTATTAGTTCTTCTTCAAAGGTGTGGTAAAACTCAATGGAAAATCCATCAGGTTCTGGGTTTTTCTTCATTGGAAGACTTTGAATTGCTGTATGGATTTCTGTGCCTGTCATTGGGCTGTTTAAGATTTCAATTTCATCCTGTGTCAATTTGGGGATGTTGTATGTGTCTAGAAATTTATCCATGTAATCCAGATTATCTGATTTAGAGGAGTATAGTTTTTCAAAATGTGTTCTGATAATCACTTTGATTTCAGTGGGGTCAGCAGTGATCACCCTGTTTTCATTGTTGATTTGCTTTGATTCTCTCCTTCTTTTAGTTAGATTAGCCAGGGGGTCAGTCAATTTCATTTATTTTTTCAAACAAGCAGCTCTTTGTTTTGTCAATTATTTTTATTTATTTTTCTCAATTTCATTGATTTCAGCTTTGATCTTAATTATTTCCTGTCGTCTGCTGGCTTTGTGACTAGACTATTTTCCTTTGTAGAGATTTGAGTTGGAGCATAAGCTTATTTGTTAGGGGTCTCTCCTGATTCTTAATGTGGAAACTTAGTGCTATAAGTTTTCCCCTTAAGAATGCTTTCATGCTGTCCCAGAGGTTTTGATATATTGTGTGTTCATTCTCATTCTCTTCTAGGAATTCCTTAATTACTGTTCTCATGTCTTCTTGGATCCATTCTTCATTTAATAGGGTGTTATTCAATCTCCATGTATATGTGTGTTTTGTGCAATGGCTTTTGCTGTTAGTTATGAGGGTCATGGCATCGTGGCCCAATAGGATACATGGAATAATATCTACTTTTTTATATTTGCTGAGATTTCCTTTGTGATCTTGAATATGATCTATTTTGGAGGAGGATCCTTGTGTTAATTGAGAAGAAGGTATACTCTGCCAATTTGGGGTGGAATATTCTGTAGATGTCTGTTAAGTCTGTTTGATTTATGGTGTTGCTTAGACGGGAGATCTCTTTATTGTTTCTTTGCTTTGATGATCTGTATATTGGTGATAGAGGAGTGTTAAAATCTTCTAGTACTATTGTGTTGATGTCCACAAGTGGTTTTATATCTTGGAGTATTTTTTTCCATATAGTTGGGAGCATTGGTGTTTGGAGAGTATATATTTATTATGGTTATTAGGTGCATAGGATCAAACATGGCTTCGGTACACACACACACACACACACACACACACACACACACCCAAACAACAACAACAAATGAGCTAAAAAAATACAGAAGTTAAAAAAAATTATAGGGCCATAATTACTCTAGTAAAGGACCATGAGGACCATCTTTAGCAGACCTGAGTCTTTTGGATCAGATTAGAGTTAACCCAGACGTTAAAAGAGTTTTTCCCTGTCCCTAGGCCTAGGACTTTTATTCCTCATTTTTTTCACTTACAGGTTCCTGTAATTAAATTTCTTCCGATGTACCCCTTTATTGGAAGTTTCTTGTACACTCTTGGCCCTGTATGCTCAATCCCACTTAGTAGGGGTTTCTTGCATAGCCCCCATCCTGCTTTCCTGGCTGTGATCTTGTATTTCTGAAGAGAGTCTCAACCTTCCCTTTTTTGGGGGTTTCTTTCACTCATTCTTCAGTCATACTAACACAACTCTGTGAGTAATTCTCTCTCAAACCTGAGAATAGATTTTCCTACCATTGGTTCTGTGATCACTGCGGTACTTGCTAAGGCCCTCTCCTTGCATTACTGATCCACCTCAGATCTTGGGTCCTTTGTCAGTCTGAAAGATTGCAGTCCCCTCCTCTAATCTGAGGCCACTTCACTAAGACAGTAGGTCATATATTCTCTAAGGAGGGGGGTGATCCATGTGACCCTCTGATGACATCTGGAACCCCCTGTTGGCAGATGCCCTAAGAAAATCAGACATGTGTCTGGAAGTGGGTGAGCAAGCCAACCTTTACTTCTGCAGAGGTGTGTGCTCACAAAGGGGATCTGTGAGCAAGCATATCTGGGTGAGTAGTCTGATTGCTTATATCTCTAACCTGACACAATCCTGTCATTCACTCTGATTGGAGGAACTCAGGAGTTAATCTGCATGATTGGCCAATATAAAATTGGGGCAGGTATAGAAAAGAGCCATGGGTATAATGGGATATCTTTTAGGGAATTTAAAAAAGGCTTATCTCTGACCACATGGTTACCTGACCTAAGACTGAATGCTACATTCTGTAAATGGACCATCAGACTTCCTATTTCTCACATAGTAATTCTCACAAAGATCTATAGTTCCTCCCTGGGTTCTTCTGTTCCCCTTATGGCTTATGGTTTTGCTGTGGCTGTGCTTAACCCAGAAGCCACAATGACTATTTCTGTGTGTCTTCCTAATTGGTTCTCACTCCTCAAATTTGAATTTATTCTTTTGTACAGTTTGCTTAACTTAGTTTCTTCTACCACAGTGGTTTTCAAACCTTAGTGTGCCTAAGAATCTCCTGGAGAGCTTCTATTTATTTGTTTTTGACTTGGTTGATTTTATTTTGTATCTCTATGCCAAAAATCTATCACCTAATATCCTTAACAAAGTTACTTATTTCCTTGCCCTATAATATAGCTTTCTCTATTTAATGTTTTTGAAATAACAATAATATCATTAGTAAAATAATATTAGCTTTTCCCCAGCTTTATCGAGGTATATTTGACAGATAAGAATTATATAGATTCAAGATATTCAATGAATGTGAGTTTAATAAATACATACATTACAAAGTGATAACCACCTCAAGCTAATTAACATTCCATCCCATTGCACAGTTTGTGTGTGTGTGTGTGTGTGGTTGAGAACACTTAAGATCTACTCTTTTAGCAAATTTCAAGAAATATACAATATACCATTAACTATAGTCATCATTCTGTATGTTAAATCCCCCCAGTTTATTAATTTTATACTGAAAATCTGTACTTTTGACCATATCACTCCAATTCCCCCACCCAGTTTTCTAGACTGTGTCCCCAGAAATTCTGATTCAATAGATCATGAAAGGTCCCCTAAATTTGCATTTCTAATGAACTCACAGGTAAAACTGATCCTCCCATTCCAGAGAAACACTTGAGAAGTAGTGATTTGAATCCAACGGTGTCAGGGGAAGAGTTCCCTGGTAGATTTTCATCCATATCTCTGCCAAGTTTGGTTCTAACTTCCTGTCCTTTTATCAGCTCACTTTAGCTACAGAGGTGTCAGCACATCAAACTCACATCAAACTGTTGACAGTTTGGATGAATAAGTGACACTGATGTGGGCATTGGCCTTTAATAACATCCCTTTACTTAATATATTACAGAGCTTGTTTCAAATTTTAACTTTTCCATTCATGCTCAAATAAAGGGAAACAGGTTTATCAGATTAAGTCAGAAACTGAGATAAATTCAAATTCATTCAATATTCCTCCCTGCTTTCTCAATGTATTTTTACTAAATCCAACAATGTGAAGTAGAACAAAATATAGACATTCACCTCAAGGAACTTCTGGCTCTGAGGCATGCTTTCAGTGGCCTTAATAGATTAGTTTGAACATAATAAAATGGATGTAATAAGTCTCCTGAAATACTATTATTCTCTCAATTCACACAGTTAGAGTATGAATAAGATAGAATATAATATAAAACTAACATTATGGAATGGAGGCATGTATTTCTAGAAATCTATTTGTTTTATTGGTAATATTATCAGCTATGGAGAATTTTAGACAGTATCTCATCAGCAATGGAAGATGGGAAGCCACTTTGAGGTTTGCTGAGGTAGGACTTCTTATGTTTTTTCCTGAGGACAGATAAATAAGAGTTGGATGACTTGGAACTTTTCTTTCATTGCTCATGTGTTGGGAAATATATATATATATATATATACATATATATATATATATATATACACACACACACATATATATAGATCAGCTAAAAATGATTTAAAATTAGAAAAATTTGTGAATAACACTGATTCATATTTCTGATGCCAAAGAATAAAAATTTCTAAATAGTTCTTAAACCAAAGAGGAAATAAAAAATAATTATAGTTACTGAGAAAATAAAATTACTCAGAAAGCTATTTAATAAATGATGGGATTTGGTAAAATTCTGATGCCTTAAAAGCTTTTTTTTTCAACAGACATGGTCTTACAATTAGGAGGGGTTCATCATCAAATAATCAAGAACAACAGTGTAATGAAAGAACAAGCCAATACTGGTACCAGACCATGGTTTCCCCTCTTTGCTTTCCCCATGGTTCCATGTTTCACTTTACCTAAGCCTCAAGTTAATTGGAGTTCTCGTGGAAATCAGAGGTTCCCCTCAGATTAGATTCACCCATACTACCTCCCTCTGGTTATCTTGATGTCCTTCCTATTCCCTTCCCCCCTCCCTTCTTCCCCCAGGAGTCTTAGCACAGTTCCCCATGATCATGTAAGAATTCATACATGTTGAGGTAATTGTTAGGTTAGCCATCTAATGAACTGTTTCTGCTTATATTCTAGCTTCCACAAATGAGAGAAAACATTAAGCCCTTGAGTCTCTGAGTTGGGATACTTCACTTAGCAAAGTTTTTTCCATCTCCATCCATTTGGCTGCAAATGCCATATCATTTTCTATAATAAATGCTTTTGGTTTTAAACCGTTTTGGATAAAAGAACCAAGTAACCAATTCAGTGTGTTAGAATAGGAAAGCAGATTCTGGACAAGGTGGAATATTAAGCTCATACTTTGGTGGATTCCACATCCTTGTCCCAAAACAAGAATAGCTAAAATTTAAGAAAGAGAAAATAGCAATGCCTTTGATAGCAAAGATTGCAGGACTGTGGACAAGGGGTCCAACAAGGCTGGGGGATTAGCAACTGTGATTAAAGAAGAATACAGTGCCCACTTGAGACAGGTTTGCAGCTTTAAGCAAGTGAGGAGTAGCTTTTTTACTCTTGAAAGAAAATAGAAAAAACTAAAAGGATAGCAATTGGACACATATCTAATTTCGTGTCTACACCTGAACCAACCTGCCCCCTGGTTCTACAATGAGATCCTATTGTCTTCAACGTGACCTTGGACTAGAAGCCCTAAATATATTTATTTCTAAACTTGTATCTGAAGGACCAAAGTGAAGGCAAACACATACATAGGAAAAGGTAAACAGAAAAAGCAACAACAACAAAAAGAATATAAAAAAAAGAAAAAAAACTTTCCTTCAACACAACCTTGTAAAAATGTACAAAATACCTAAATTATGGAATGTAGAATGTTTTATGTAGAAATACATAAAACAAAATCAACAAATGGAATATTAAATTATTAACTTTACTGTATCTAAAATTACATGGATTCCTTTGAAAAATATTGCAGTAATTACAGTTAAGATACCAAAATGTTACAGAAAGGAATGAACTCATAAAATGTGAACAGTAATATGTTAATAAAGTGAAAAACACTAAAAATGGAAGATCTATAAAAGAATCAATTACAGCCTTAAATAGAACATTCTAAAAATAAGTTTAGATGAGAGGAATTTTAGATTAGACAGAACATTGAAATAGTTAACCAGAAGCTAGTGACTGAGAATTTGTCTCCAGAGGTGTTTTAAAAGAGCTAGAACCAAAAATGAGAAAAAAATAGTTTATAGACATGAAAAATGGATTGAGAATCTCTCACATATATTTGTTGAGAATTCTAGAAGAGAACAGAAGGAATGATGAAGAGGCTATCTTTTTAAGAGGTAATTGTCAGCATTTGTGTTAGCTTTCCATAACTATAAAAATACCTAAGATAAGTTGTTTTAGTCAGCTTTTTCATTGCTGTGATAAAAGTCCTTGATAAGAGGAATTTTAGGAGGAAAGTTTATTTAGGGGCTCACAATTTTGGAGGCTGGCTCCACTCCCTGGCTCTCAAGGTGAGGCAGAACATCATGGCAGAAGAGCATGGTGGAGGGAAGTAGCTCAAGTCACTGCCAGGAATCGGAGAAAGAAACTCCATGCCAGATACAAAATATATACTCCACAGGCACACCCCCAGTGGCTCTCACCTGTAATCACACCCTACCTGCATTCGGTTGCCAGTTAATTCCTGTCAGGGTAGCAATTTACTGATTAGGTTAACCTCTTATAACCCAATCATTTCACCTCAGCCTTCCTGTGTTGTCACATATGAAATTTTGGGGAACACCTCATATTCAAACCACAACATAAGTCAATTTATATAAAGAGAAAATGTTTTATTTTATCTCAGAGTTTTAGAAATTACTGTCCATGATTCATTGACCCAGTTGATTTGGGCCTGTGTTGAAGAAGCATATCACAGTGGAAATGAGTGGCTTAACAAACACCTTCTCATTTCATGACTGAGGAGCAAAAGACAGAGGAAGAAATAATGTTACTGCATCCTTTCAAGGGCACATCTCCAATGACCCAAAGCTTTCCAATAGGCCTCACCTCTTAAATGTTCCACCACCTTCCAAGCACCACTCTGAGGAATACACTTTTAACACATGAGCCTTTAAGATTTAAGATCTGAACTTACAGCAGCATTGAAACAAACTAAAATAAATGATTTTGAGACCTCAGATCAAGAATGTAGCCTACGCTCTTAAAGCTAGATAAATAAAAACAAATCCATGCTTGACACATAAATACACATGGAACATCAAATATGTAAAGTCTAATATGCACTTTGAGAGAAAAAAATAGTAACCCACAAAGGGATGAAAATAATAGGCACTGGTAAATGGGAATAATATTTTCAAACTGCTGATATGGCTAATTTAACCTGTGTGCTAAACAGGACAAACTAAAAGGATGACAAAATTAAAAGTTTAGTTGGTCCCTTATTCCCATTTTAAAATATTTTTAGAAAAGGTAGTCCTTTTCTTTCACAAAATGAGTAGGCCCTTGAGGTTTCTGAACACTCTTAGGTTAATAAAAAGCTTTAAGGGCACTTTAAAACACAAAACATATTTTCATCCCAGTACCTTTTCCAGCCTCATTTCATAGTTAAAGTTCCTGATTGTATTCAAAATTATACATTTCTCTAACCTCTCAATTGAGGCTACTGGCAAGGAGGTAAAGAAGGGCCAGGGAATTCTCACAGGGTTTATTCAAGGCTGACTGCTCTTTCTGGGCCTGAGCAAGAGCAGTGTTTGAAGCTGGCTGATCAATATGTCTCTGATCCACATGACTTATGTTATTCAGACACCTTCGTTCACAGGTGTTCTCTTTCCTGCAGCTGCCTCTACCCATCTGTCTTCTGGCCTTTAAGAATTCACCTTTGGTTTCTGGTGATGAGACACCTTTCCCTACCTATGAAGCACCACAGGATACAACCACAGAAGACCTCATGTCACCTTTATCAGGGAGTACTCCACACTCATAGATACAAAAATGCTTAAGAGTGGACAACTGCTGAAACCTAATGAGATATATTTCAGAAATAAAATGAACTTGCAGGGAAGGTATGAAGAATGTGGACATAAATTAACCAGAAGAGTAAAGTTAATTAATTGCTACATTTATTTTTAGGCTTTATTTTATCAAAGCTATGCAGGCACATAATTCAATAATCCCATAATTTTAAGGATCATTTTTTTTGATATTCAACATTTCCAATTCCTCCATCTCCTTGGGGCCTTTCTTGTCAATTATTATTTTTAAAATTTTGTTCAACATGTATTAATTATACATAAAAAGTTCAGTTTGATATTTCCACACATGCATACATGCACTGATCACCCTCTCTATTCTCCATCTTTCCAGTGCCCTTCCCAACCTCTACTAATCACTATCCTGCATTTAGGCTGAATTTTTTTTCTTTAGCTTCCACATATGAGAAAGAACATGCTGTATTTGTCTTTATGTTTCTGAATTATTTCAGTTAACATAATTGTTCTCCAGTTGCATTTATTTTGCTGTGCATGACAGATTTTTGTTCTGCATCATGGCTGAATGATACTCCATTGTGTATATATGCCATGTTTTCTTTATCCATTCGTTTGTTGATTCCATGTCTTAACTACTTTTAACTATGCCTCAATAAACATGGGTGTGCATGTGTGCATGTATTTCTTTGGTATGCTGACTTTATTTCCTTTGGATATATATATCCAGAAGTAAGATAGCTGGATCATATGGCTAATGATATTTAACATTTTTTTCATATATTTATTGAACATTTGTGTTTTTTCATTTGAGAAGTGGCTATTTTGAGCACCGCAGATTCTTATGTTTCCTTTCCAAGCCTGCATCTATACTCAAATCCCTCACTCTATAAAAGACAACTTTAGGCTATCAGATGATCAGATTCCAAATAAAAATCTGCTCTTGTATCAATTCCAGCAAATCACTAGCATTTCTTTACACCAACAACAAAGCCGCAGAAGAAGAAATCAGAAAATCTCTCCCATTCACCATCAATTCCAAAAGAATGAAATACTTGGGTATTAACCTTACAAAGGATATTAAAGACCTATTCAAAGAAAATTATCAAACACTAAAAAAAGAAATTACAGAAGACCTGAGCAGAT
>PVKS010040223.1:0-16759 GCA_004027875.1 Aplodontia rufa | reverse complement strand
TGCTAGAATTTATGGGGAAGCAGTAGGACAGACGGCTAACCTAACAAAACCTCAAATTGGATGACTTTCAGAGTAATAGGGGGATGGCTCTCTAGGATACTTGGAAGTGCAGGGAGGGGAATGGGGAGGGGGAGGGTATATGAAGAACTCATAGAAGTCTGGTGATTGGGAAGATGGGGGAACCATCCCAGAATCTAATGTCTTTCCTCCATGAGCTACCCATTTAACGCATGAGTTCTTCTGGGGGAAACTGCAACAGGTGAAACCCAAGGTGGTCATCCATGTTTTGGCATTACCCCTGGATAACAAAGTATATATACATTGGTTACTGATGGTTTCATAATGTTTCCCCCTCAATTGTATCTCTATATACTTTTAATAAAAAGAAATAAAACAGAAGTTCTTCAGTCTAAGAGGTAGTGACCATTCTTTTTCAAGTTTAGCATCAAATGAATTTGTACATGGTCTCTTTATTCTGGCATCTATATATTTTCATGGCAAATGAAGGCACAAAATGAATTGTGCCAGTCATTCTTTCTGACATGATGTTAGCTTTTTAACTCTTTGTTTTTGAACATCCAAAGTAAACATACATTTTAAATGTCAAAAGTTTAAAAATGAACTTGTAAAGCTAAACTTTTGCATATCCATACATAGCCAAAGAATGATAATTCATGAACTAATCATACACAGATCATTAGGTCACAAAATAATTTAATCTCTACATTATCAAGTTTTTGAAGTCCACTAATCCAAGGACATGCATTTCCCAAAGTATTTAAATGGCTGAGTAACTATTTTTATTTCTGTCATTTCAAGATAGATATGTAATTTTTCTTTAATCACTTTTCCTTTTACTAAATAAAGGCAACCTACTGCAACATTACCTATGATTTTATTTTTAAGTGTACTCATTTAGAAGTCCAAATGGTATATTTACTAAGAAATACACATAAAGTATGATATTTTTCTTTATTGAGTGAAATGAGCCTTTTGTGTTTAAATTTATGAATGCTGCAAGATAAAGTGGTAGAACAAGAGACTTTAAAAATGATCAGGAGGGCCTGGAATTGGGCACACAGTGGTTATGGCACTTACTTGGCATGCATGAGGACTTGGGTACGAACACCAGCATCACGTGCACAACTAAGTGTTGGAGCAACAAAAGCCATGGGAAAAACTAAATGAAATTGATTTTCTCTCCCTCTCCCTCTCTCTCTCTTAAAAAAAATGACCAGGAGTCTTTACAAATCTGTGTCATTCAAGAGATGGAAAATTAGTATGAATGCAGCAAGTTAATTTGCTTCTATTTTGAGTGCCATCTTTTATATGAAGCTATATCTCTACTTTCCTGTACTATTTTTGCCCTCTAATATAAAAAACTTTACAGCACCTTCTCTAATAGTATTTTTTCAAATGTTTTGCCTTCTCAGAGTAATGTACATTATGTTTTCTTTGCATTTATATTTTTGGCATCTGTTTTTGTTTTTGCATATGGAAGCAGGATACAAGAAAGAACTCCTGAGGGTTGATGACTACGGAGGTTGTTTTAAATCAATACAACATGTATCTGTTCTGTCTCACACTATGTATTTGAAACTCTAAGCAAGCAAGTTGCATCTTCCACATCCTACATCATTATAGACTAAATCAGTGTAATAAGGAGAACTGCAGGAGGGACAAGCTTCAAAATAGAGGAAAAGTAATTGCATCTCTTGTGGGAAACACGTATCCTTGAGGAAATGTTTACAGAGAAAAAATCATTGAGAAGTGCAGGGGTTACATTATTATTACTTCTGTCTTCCCTACCCATCAAATTCAGGCAATCCATCACCCCAAAAGGCGATAACATCTGTCATTATTTCTTTCTAGGACATCTTGAAAATATTTATTTTTCATTCCTTCTGTCCTCACACTTTATTTTATACCACTTTTATATGCCTAAATTAACATGTAAAATATATCGTCCATCCAAATTTTTCTCTACGTCACAATTTTGTTCTTTTGTGTTAGATAACATGTTAAATGATAATATAAAAAACATGCCAAGCGAAATAAAAAGAAGCCAGACACAGAAAGACAAGTATGGCCTGTTTCTCTCATGTATGGAAACTAAAATGAAAAAATAAAAATGACATGAAAGTGACAAAAGGACAATTAATGACTGGGTGGAGGATATAAGAGCAGGACAGAGGGAGGGTGGATATGATCAATACATGGTCCATGAGTGTATGGAAATATCAGAGTGAAACCCATTTATTTATAATTAGCACATGTTAATAAAAATAAATATATCTTTCAAAGCCTCAAAAATATTACAAGTTTTTTAATAGTATTTTCATAAAATACTGCATTAATTCCTCTTAAATCAGTGACTAATATCTTTACATTTCCTGTTTATCTTTCTTTGCCTCTCCCCCAACTTTCCTATCTTCAATTGGATTAGTCAAATTATTATAATCTCATTTTCTTTGCCTTTAATTGATTCAAAATTTGTTTCTATTAATTCTTTATTCAACATTTTTACCTATGTACTTAATTCTTAAAAATTATGAACTTAATCTTTCTTTTTTTTTTTTTTGCTCGAACACTTAGTTGTATATGTGGTGCTGGGGTTTGAACCCGGGTCCTCGTGCTTGCCAGGTAAGCGCAGAAACCATCGAGCCAGTCCCATCCATTCTTCATAAATGAAACAAGAACATCAGAACTCTAAACCTCATTTTGATCTCTTCTCCCTGACATGTGTTAAAGAATTCCATCTTGTTTGTTTTTACCTCAAACACATTTATTTTTGTTTTACTTACATAAAACAATGTTTCCTTAGTTTACAAAATTTTCCCTACTATTCCTCAAATTTGAGTCCAAGGTCCTATTTCTTTTGTCATGTAGGATATCTTGTAGGATAGCCTACAAGAAAAACCCTTAGAAAGTAACTAGGTGGTAATCTCTAAGTTTCTGTATTCTACAAATGCTTTAAGTCTCATTTTTCAATGACAATTTAGCTGAATTGAAGATCAAAGGTTTATTTTTTCATATTTAAAAGATCTTATTCCTGTGTCTTATCTTTTTTTAATTATGTCTTTTGAGAAGCCTATTCATTATGCCTTTGTTGACAAATTTCCCCTGACAGCTCCCAAGAGTCTTTCCTGTTTTTATTATTCAGTAATTTCAGCCAAAAACTATAAAGATAATAGCTCTGTTATTGTTTTTCTACCTGTAATTCATTCATTTCACCTATTCTTGATGTTTTTAGCCATTATCTTTAAATTTCAGCATTTTCATTTTTACCTGTCCTTTCCATCTCAAAATCTAATTACATACATGTGCAATCTTGTTATTTCATTCCCTGTGTCTCTTCAAGTTTGTTTGTATATTTCTTCTCTTTACCTCTGTGTGTTACGTTGGCATAAATTTGTTCAAATCTGTCTTCTAGTTGGTTTACTCCAAATGTTTTTTCAAATCTGTCTAATTGGTAGTTTCACCCACCAACTTTTTATTTTTAATAATTAATGATTCACTTTTAAGTTGATTTTTATTATATGTATTTGAATTTGTCTTACTCCTTCAATTACATTATGTAAATTACTTGTGCTTCCAATTTTATTGTTTGCTATTTAATCTGAATACTAGCAAAACTGCAAAATGACACAAACATTTGGTGTTGAATTCTACATAGATACTTTTGACCCTAACAGATAGGAATTTACCCTGAAGATAAAATTCCAATGATATTGAAAAAACAAATCAGCATAATGTTTTTAATGTGTTATTATTTTAATTGGAAAAATTATTGGTAACAGAGAAAGGACCTTAGAAGACATTAGTCAAATAACCTGTTGTATATCCAATTTATGCAATATAAATGTATATTCATTCCATTGAATATATTGTGTATTTTTGGAAAAAAATATCAAAAGGA
The DNA here is from genome assembly GCA_004027875.1 of Aplodontia rufa. Taxonomy (NCBI): domain Eukaryota; kingdom Metazoa; phylum Chordata; class Mammalia; order Rodentia; family Aplodontiidae; genus Aplodontia; species Aplodontia rufa. Next base: position 12,840 of record PVKS010040223.1, on the reverse strand, counting down.
TGAAGGATAATGAAATGTTATCTATTTATTTATGGCGGAATATTTGGTGATAATATTTCTCTTCTATTACTCCCATTACCACTAGTATTAAGTAAGTAACATATGTGAAGCAAGTTATTTGTTTCTCAGTAAAACATGAAGTTTTAGGAAAATCTTATCCAGAATTAATCAAAGGGAAGATCACATGTACTCATTTACATTGAAGTACTGCCTTGAATTAATTCAGCTCTAATGCATAATTTTATATAAATACTATTTAATCTCTTTAAATTCTTCACATACTGACTAATTTGCATAATAGAGTTGGTCTGCCTCTGATTCTGTCAGACTGATTCTCTCTGCTCAAATTTAACTTCAGAAAATGCTTACTTAATAGAACTAACCTGATGTAAAATAGACATATGTGATTAATATAGCTTCATTAACCTCAAATACATAAAATAATTTGTATTATGCTTTTTTTGGCAGAAACACTTTTCAGTGTTTTTTCCTCTACCTAATGTAGAGCACTATTAACAGCACAAATAGATTCTAAACCTCAGGACTTTAAAGTCTACAGAAAATTTCTGAATCCAGTAACAACCAAAAGAGTGTATATAAAAATTGGGCTAATATTTTCCACCTATGTCTCATTAATATCAGAAAAAAGAAAAAATTCCTTGAACATATATTATTAAGGTAAACAATAGTACTTATAAGATTAAATTTTATCGGATTCTTTTCTGTTTGTCTTTTTAACGTAGAAAAGAAATTTAAAGACCAACATGAAGGTCCATTTAATATTGTCACCTAAGTTCTTAGAAATGCTCTTTCAATGATCTCTCTGCTGCAAAGCTTCTTTCTGCTCAGTATGTAGCTTTTATTTTCTACCACCATTTGTGTCAGAAAGAATCCCATATTTGTTTGAGCTATTTTCCTGTATTTTTCAGCACATTATAGATTGCGTCCTTTGATGCAATACTGAAAAAATGTCCCCCAAATTTTATATATGTGTCATAATTGAATATGATTTGGTTTCAGAGAACAAAATGATGAGTGTGTATTTAAATCACTACAGTTGGGTAAAAGCAGACATTTATCTGAGGTACAATATTCTAGTAATACTCATCATAGAACCTTGTAAATATATTTTCCTCTAAATTATCATAAGAAATTTTTTAAAAAGTTCTTTTTATTAATCTCTATGTTGGTCAATAATGAGACCAGTAAATAACAGCTTAGCTCTTTGCCTTGGTGAATACATATGCCAGGCAAACAGCTAAGAATTAGTGAAATTAGCACACTTATCAAGCCTAACAATTTGATTTTCCTAATTGATTTTTTATGAACAGCTTTTTCATCAAGACATATCTCAAGAGATGCATGAAAATGCCCTCACCAATTCAAAGCTTTCCTGTCACAAACTTCAGCCAGTCCTTATCAGTTTACAAACCCTGAGACCAGGGTCAACTAGAAAATTTGCAGATCCCAGAGCAAAATGTAAATTTTGAGCAAAATCTGAGAATGAAGTGATATCAAAGGTTCTAAGTACAAAACACTGTCTTCCATGTTTGTTTGTTTTTTTTTCAGTACTGTGGATAGAACCTCCCTAAGGCACTCTACCACTGAGCTACAGTCTCAGTTATTTTTATTTTTTAATTTTGAGACACAGTATCACTAATTGAGGCTACCCTACCACTTATCCCTTCCAAGTCTTTGGGACCGCAGGCACAAACCACTGTGCCCAATCTTTATTCACCAGTTAATAGTACTTTAGGTTAAAATAGATTAAAATCTTACATTACTACCATAAGTTTTCCATTTGTCTTTATACTATGAAATACTAGTTTTAATTGTTTAACATTTATGTGAAATCACCAAAATACACAATTCATATTTTGTACCAAATATATTCATATATACTTTGTTCATTGCAAAATAGAGGAAATAATGCACAAAACGATTTTTATTTCATTGCTTGAAGAGAAAACATTCTATCAATATCCTCTACCTTTGGAATTCTGTTGAGTAAGGAAAATTTCATGGAAAAGGAATTATGTGCTGCTCTAACCCTCCCCTTCCATGTAAGTGGTTAGTTAACAGGGAAGGAAACAGGAGTAAGAATGGACATGGGTTTCTTTGGTGAATATACGGATATAATGGATATATTTGAATATGTGGATATATGTATAAGATACCTATATGTATAAGATACATACATGTTTGTTTTACTGCTCATGCTTCTTGAAACACAACATTTTTCTTTCTTCTTTCTGTAGTTTAAGCAAGTTTTGGTTGAACAAAAGTGTGGCCCCTTAGAGCTGTCCACATCCATGCTTGCCCAGTTGTGGGCCTCGTATGCTTACCTTATGTTTTTTTTTTTTTTAAGTCTTGCTTTTAGTGAATTTCTATGCAGTATATCCATATACTGCATAGATTCACAGGAATTCTGTGCTTGCAGAGATCGTGGATCTATTTACAAATGCAGTGACACACATGCCATCTTCTGCTCTCAGACATGCTCCATTATCCCATTGGGTTTTACCATAAAACAGCAGTTCAAAGACAAAATTATTAAGAATTTCAAAATGGCAATAGCAGAGTGCTAAGTCGCATGAAAGGCAGTCTTACCTTCCACGCCCATTGTACAAATCATTATCCCCTCCCCAACAGACCTGTATAAAATTGTCCCTAATATCCTCCCTTTGAGACTGTGCTAAGGATCTAATGAAGGTGGTGCTGTCACTTGCTGCAGGATTAATCAGTTCAGATCTATTCGCTTAACAGGACTTCTGGGTAGTCCTTGAGGGGGTGCTTTGAGCCCAGAGACTTTAGAGTCACATTTGTGACCCAATATTAAGTAATGCTATAAGATCTTAGAGAATGCATTTTATGCACAAATATCAGTCATAACCCATTTTATACTGTCTTATTATTATTATTACAATTTTACATTAGTTTGCATTGTTTTATTATTTACTCTTTTAGTGAATCATCTTAAATCATCTTTAGGATATGATCTAATATTAGTAAACTTTACAAAATAAAACACTAGAGTTTGGCACACATATTTATATACAGACATAAAGGGTATGTGATATCTGCTCATACATTCTAACTCCTTTCTATAGAAATGATGATAATCCTTTGCAAGTGAGTCTAAAGGACTTAACTATTTTACAGTATTAGAACTCCATGTTATGTGCTCCATGCTGGATTTATTTCACTCATTAAGAATGAGAATGCCTTTGGAGAGCCAGATTTGATAGCCGTTGTCTGGACTATTGCCAGTGACTACCTTTGATGGAGGCACAGTTATGACTAGAAATGTTTTCTGCACATGACTCAAGAAATGTCTAATTCGAGTTGGAAGTTTCATCATGTGAATTTGCAGCTTCTGTCTGATGTACTTGGTCTGAGATGATCTTAGATCTCAGTAGAGGGACAGTTTCTGTGAGAAACATGGAGAACGTTCTGTTCTTGAGGTCTTGCTCAGAAAAATACAGTATCATGATATTGTGTCATGATGCAGGGCAATTCTGGGTTACGGTCCAGGAGCGTAAACGCTGCCTATGGCCTCAATACCCGATATCAGTTGCTGAATAAAAATTTCTTATTGTTTTAAAATAGTATCAATAATTATAGTTTCTATTTAAAGTCAAAAGTGATGTGCTTATAATGACTGAAGCCATGTTTTGAGAATATCTAATGTATACATGCAGAACATTCCTGGCCAGAACCAACAGAGATGAAAATAATCCTTGGCTTTGAGCTCAGATATTAGCTACTAAGGAATGAAAAGCTTAAGAAAAAACTATTGTAATTACCAAAATGCTCCTGGTGCTGTGACCTTCAAGCTCTGTCTGTTTTTTAGAAACTTTTTCCTAGTTGACTTTTTCATGAAAAAATCCTATGAAATAAATGTGCTGTGCTAGCTCTGGGTCACTGTTTCTCCATCAAAGGACAGTGTCCCAACCTGGTTCTAGCTTTTTCTTTCTGTCTACTTGTCTATATCTTTTGATTGTCTTAAGGTCCTCATCACACCTCTTCAGTGCCTGAGTTTGCCAGCGCTGGTCAGAGCAAATGCCTCTTTAGCGCTTCATTTAAATTTTTTTTATTTTTATTTTTTGATATCAGGGATTGAACCCAGGGGCACTTAAAAACTGAGCCACATCCCCAGCCTTCTCATTCATTTTTAATTTGAAGACAGAATCTTGTTATGTTGCTTAGTGACCTCGCTAAACTGCTGAGGCTGGTTTTGAGTTTGTGATCCTCCTTCAGCCTCCCTAACTGCTGGGATCACAGCATGCACCACCACACCCAGCTAGTGCTTCATTCATTTGCTTTCTAAGTTTTTAGTTGTGTTTTTGTTTGTTTATTTGTTATACCTATGGTCATGGTCAACAGTTGGTATGCAAATATTGATTTTTAATTTTCTTCTCTGTTCTTTATTGTACCTCTACCTACAACATTTGTCCTATATTTATGTTGTAACCAATATTAATAGCCTGTTGTTTATTCTTCTCTAACTTATCACACTTACATAATTGCTTTGAAAAACAAATAGAAACCCACGCATTCATAGATTTTGTCTGACCAAATAAAGACTCATTATATACTTTTGTCTTTTTGCATTTTGCTTTTCAAACTTAATAGCATGTTACAAAAATCCTTTTCAAATTAGCTGATTATAGCTCTGACATTGACTAACAAACAGTTATATTGTGTCATATTTTTCTTATCTCATATTTTTCTTATCCTTTCTTTGAATAAATTGAAGTTCTTATAGGACTAGGGGGGAGCTTGGAAAATTTGTACTCCAGGATAATAATTTTTATGTAGTGATATAACACCTAAAATCATGTTTTCACAAAATCATATCTAAAATTTTTAAGTGTTCTTTACAATATAGTTTTCTTATCTATCCATTCCATATGATAGATAACCTGCTAAGAACTAAAGTGCGTCCCGTTGACATTCATGTTTGGTCCCCAGTATGATGATGTGGGAAAATCAGAATTTTAGTAGATGATTAGGTTTGGATGAAATCATGATATAATTCATGCCTTTATAAGAAAAGACATAAGAAATCTCTCTCCCACTCCATCATATATGGACACAGTAAGAAAATGGCCATCTGTAATAACCGAACCAGACTGAGTCCTTGATCTTGAACTTCCTAGCCTCTAGAACTGTTAGATATAAATGTATACTGTTCAAGCCATCCAGTCCATGATATTTTATTACAGTAGTTTAGCTAAAACACACCCTATCCAAAATATTAAACCAAACTAGGAAAAATAGTCTCATTATTCCAGTTGTTAAGGTTAAGGAATATCACACAGAGCTATCTCTACCAAAATCTGAAGGAGTCCATAACTACATGTTTTATATAGTATATTAGAACCCATTCAATTTCACTTGATATGTCAGAAGGAATTCCCCCTACTGTAAATATCCAGGAATCAATTCAAAATTCCCCATTTCAAATTTCATTGTCAACCCCAAAACTGGTTCCTACATTTGACCCATTGCACTAATTGCCCAACTCATCATCATTGTGAAGATTTAAATGAAAATTTCTTCCTTGTGCCATAAAGCATACAAACCCAATTCAGTTATACAGCATTTCCATTGTTCTTTCTAGGCAACAAACCCTACTTCTCCTTGGGTAATGTTTTGATATTTTGAGAGTGGTTGTTACATTTAGATATGAGGTGTCCTCCAAAAGCTCATATATAAGACAATGGAAGAAAGTGTAGAAGTGAAATGATTGGGTTATGAGAGTTTTAGCCTAATCAGTGTGTTAATCCCCATTAGGGCCTAACTAGGTGGTAACTGTAGGTGGGTAGGGTGAAACTGGAAGACGTGGGTCCCTGGGGATGTGACTTTGGGGTTTATATCTTGTCCCTGATTAGGGGAGCACTCTCTGCTCCCTTTTTCTATGTCATGAACTTTTTTCCTTTACCATGCCCTTCTGCCTTGATGTTGTATTTCACCTTGAGCCCAGAGGAATGAAGTTGGTCATCTGTGGACTGAGATCTCTGCAGCTGTGAGCCCCAAATAAACTTTTCTTCCTCTATAATTGTTCTGGTTACCTCTTTTAAAGGTCATAGTGGCAAAATAGCTGGCTAAAAAAGTGGTCGAAGTGAATAATTCTGAGCCAACAGTCAGGCTTCCTTCCTTTACTGAGTAAACATCCCAAACTCTCTGAGTAACTTATTCTTCAGAGTCATTTCTAGTTGCTAATAACTTAATGATAGGAAACCAGAAAATTCTCAGAGTTTCTATTAAAAGATTGTGGTGCCACAATGGCTCCTCAAAGATGCGTGTACCCTAATGCCTGAAACTTATTTGTGAATATTGACAGTTTAAAGGGGATTTTATAAGCATAATCAAGGTTATGGACCTGGAGTATCTTTCTGAATCTAATCTAATCACATGACCTCTTAAAAGAAGAGCACTTTATCTAGTTGAAGTTGGAGGATTACAGCAGAACAGGAGGGAAGAGTAGCAGCAAAAGGGGAAGATAGGGAGACTCAACTGGAAAAAGTATTTCATGTCTATTTTCTGTCTAAGAAATAAAGGGGCTCAATCCAAGAATGAGATAGAGATGGCCAGAAGGAAAGAATATCCTTCAGCTGACAGCCAATGAGGAATGGAAGTCTCTGTCCTACAACTATAAGGAGCTAAATGTTGTCAATAACTTGCCAATGTTGGAAGTGCACCCTTCGCAGAGCCTCCCTAAGAGCTCAGTTAATAACACTCTGATTTCAGTCTTGTCAATCCAACTACAGCAGAGAACCCAATTGAGTCATGTCAGACTTATGACCTTCAAAAAGCATGAGTCAATAGATATGTTTATTTTAAGGTAAGTTTGTTATATTTTATTATAAAAATTAAAGAAAACTAATACATACAGACAATACATACTCTTAAGTGTTATCCACCTTGTCTACGACCAGATGATCTGTGGAGAGCTGAACATATCTCCCACCAGAGTCTGGAAACTCTGCAACACATGATCTCATACCTTATGATACCCTACAAACTGAAGGAAGGCAACTTGGTCAATAAACAGTCTTCATGATCACTGATTGGAGAGCAATTTCTCTGACAAGGAGAATTCTCTTTCCTGTAGTGAAATTAGTGCATTACTGATGGGAATATAGACTCCTATATTAACTATTCTTTTACCACTCAGCTACTTTAGCTTATACACACATGCATGCACACACATGTACAAACACATGCTAAATTTTTTCACGACATATCTAGAGGATCAAGGTGGTTGAAGTTCATTAAGTTTTCTTAGTCTCCCTCTCCTGACCTCTGACAACAACCTTGAGAATGGAGAATATCCATTCTCATATCCAAGGTTTTCATGACATATTTTCCCTAAAAGACTTTCATTTACTTCATTGAACTATACTACCTTTTATATATGGCATAATATTATCCTACAAAAGATAAACAGGGGGGAGATATAAAGGATTCATATGTTTAACTAACACCAAATACCACTAACATATGCAGCAGAAATCACCATTCCTCATGAAGTACAAATCAATAAACATGTAGCTTCTCTGAAGAAGAGACACTTATTTTTGAGAAAGATACTTTCATCACTTGTAACATTAACAATGGACACAGAATCAATACTAGCTAACCCTTACATAACCCTAACAATATAACACAAGGGTAATGCTCAGAACAATACAGTGAGGTGAACATCATCATTATGATCCTTGACTTTACAGTAAAAACCCAAACACAGAAAATCAGTAACTTCTCCAAAGTGCAATAGCTTGGAAACTTCAGAAGCAAAACCAGGCAGTCTGGAGCCAGATCTTCAACTCTTGAAATTAGACCAAAATTCCAATTATTATATTGCCTTGGCTATGTTTTACTTCAAATGTATAAGAAAATGTACATGTTCATAGAGGCTAGAGGTCATTTCTTTGTAGTATTGCAAATCCATTTAAATAATCTATTATAGGATATCACACTAACTTGCAAAATGTAATTGTGATTTAAGAAAGTTTATAGCATGTTCTGTTCAGTTTAGAAATAGTTTATTTACCAATAAGAGTTTCTCTACTAAAATACAAAATCCTCCACTCTTAAAAACTTAGCCTAAAATTCATGAGTACTATTTACAACACTAACATTAGCCCTTTGGAATTTATGATATTTTAGACTCTGAAATATACTTTCAATTTTCAGATTCTCCATTTTTTTCCTTTATTTGTACATCTTAATAGAAACTTCAATGTAGCTAAACCTTGGGAAAATACCCCAAATTGATTGGTTGATATTATGAAAAAAACAGTAGCTAATAGTGCATATGTAACAAAGTTGTATTGTTATATTCATTTCCATTTTTTTTTGTTTTCACATTTTTATTGGTGCATTGAAGTTATACATAATGATGGGATTTTTTGTTAGATAATACATGTAACAATATAACAATATAATTGGTCAATGTCCCATCCAAGCACTCCCCTTTCCATCCTCCCATAACCTGGTCCCTTTTTTTTTGTCTTTTAGCCCTACAGTTATTGAATTTTGAATTGCAACTTTGACTGAAATGGTTATTTTACTTTTCCCTGACTTACATATTTAAAAAGAAAAGTCAGAGAAAACTGCCATAGATTATTCCCCAATCTCATTTTTTTCTCTCTTAACTATAATAACATATATTTCCCATTTTAAACTCAAAAATAGTAATCTAAAAATATTTTCTTATTTTTCAGATGGAGTAAATGGGTTGGACTTCCTTAAATGTTTCCAATTATATACTGCAAAACTGCATTTTTTTTCTTTCCTTTATTTTCCTCTTCCCCTCTTAGAAAATATCTAGACTGGAGAGACTCCAATACTGTACTATCCACATGGGGTCTTAATAACTTAATAAATATTTAAAGTACTTCTTTAAGAAACTTGACTTACAGGCTGGAGTGGTGGCTCAGCGGTTTCAGCACTTGCCTCCTACATGCATGGAGATGAGTTCAAACCTCAGCATCATGTACACAACAAAGTGTCTGAGAAATGAAGGCCACACGGAAAACCAAATAAAAAAGTTGATTCCTTCTCTCTTTATCCCTCTCACTGTCCCTCTCTCTTTAAAAAAAAAAGAAAAAAGAAAAAGAAACTTGACTTACTCTTCCTTTTCCCCCAATCCTCTCTCCTACTCAGGATTTATTTCTTCCAGTGTTACTTTGAATCAGTTTCCTTTATTGTAGAGAAATTTTTTTTATAGTGCATCAGAGTGACTTGAAGGCTTGCTAAAAATATGGATTGTTGGATGCCAACCTCAGAATTTTTTATTTTGTTTACCTGGGATGAAGGTTGAAAATTTTCATTTTTAATAAGTTTCTATGTGATGCTATTGCTCTTTGTGAACTTGATTTTAAGGACAACTATCTTAAAGATTTGCTTTATTCCAGTAGTCTGGAATTTCTACCCCAAATACACAGATTTATATGCTTGTAATAATTGGCATTTTCTTATGCATGCTTTTAGAAAGTGATAGATATGTTCTATATTTGAGTTGTTACTATATTCTATAGCATTTTATTCATGACTATGAGAGTTAGGGATCCTTATAATTCAGCAAAAATCTGGATACACATCTGACCCTGAAGTTACTCAGTCATTTAATGCATAAAGGCATGTTAGCAGAAGACAAGCAACTAACACACTCTCTTGCAACAGAAATGCCTGAAGACAAAACTGAAAGTGAGAAAACATTTTGCCACTTCACTCACTCATGTTAATTTAGTAAATGAACTGGTGTGAATGTGTGTGCATGTGCGTATGTAGGAGAAATGAAAGTTTTTATTGATGTCAAGAGGATTTTTTCATGGAAGAAGTGTCTCAATGGGGAATTTTGGGCAACAGAATAAATGATTTTTCTTAATATCAATTTTTTAAAGTTTACTTCTTAAACAGTCTTCAGAGTATAGTATAGTGTGTTAAGTATATTGCATAGTAAAAAGTTTCAATAAAGGGGGTGGTAGAAGAGGGTTGTGTCATCACCTTAGACAGATAATAATTTACAAATTAATGTAATTCCTCATCCTAAGGGCACTAACAAGCCCCAGATAGTACTCCTTGTTACCCTGCATTGGCTCTGCCTGTAGGTCAGGCATCCTGTACTGTTCAGGTGTATTCATTTTCCTGTCTTACCTTCCTAACTGTCCATTTTCTTCAGTAGGATACTGTCTTTCAGAGTTCATTATAGTGGGAATTTTATTAATGCATTAGGCAGAATAGTTTTGCCAACTGTACATTGCTACCTTCTGTGGTTATCAATAAAACACAAGTGCTTTAATTAATTAGATAATTAACATAAACTACTACTTCATTTTTTAATTAAAGCTTCAGAAGTTGGCAACTCAAATCTGTGGTACACAGTTTCTGTTTATGTGAGATAAAAGCATTTCAAAACCTAATATTTTTCCAAAATCAGCATATCTTTTATTATACTTTACCAAGAGTTTATTTGTAGGCTTACCTATGGCAATAACAGCAATTTTCTGAAGGATGTGCAGTTCCTCAAAAATGATCCTCCATAAATGATGCATAATGAAAAATCTCTGAATAACTATCTTGCTATAAATTGAGCAAAGCTTTTAAATCAGAAAAATATGAACTCATAAAAATCAGTGTGTGTTCTAATGTGTGCTTTATATACTCAAAATTCCTCAAACTGTTAAAAAGTCTTAAAAATATTCCTCTAAAAGAATGGATTTCAGACCAGGCACAGTGGCACATGCCTGTAATCCCATCAGCTCAGGAGACTGAGGCAGGAGGATCATAAGTGCAAAGCCAGCCTCAGCAGACAGCTGCAGCAACTTAGCAAGGTCCTAAGCAACAGAGTGAGATCCTGCCTCAAAAAATAAATTAAAAAACAAACAAACAAATAAAAACCAGACTGGAGATGTTGCGCTCAATGGTTAAGAGCCTCTGGGTTTAATCCATGGTACCAAAAAAAAAAAAAAAAAAAAAAAAAAAAAAAAAAAAAAAAAAAAAAAAAAAAAAAAAAAAAAAAAAAAAAAAAAAAAAAAAAAAAAAAAAAAAGAAAGAAAGAAAGTAAGAAATAAAAAAGAAAAAAAGAGGATTTTAAAGAAAAAAATGAATTCAAATATTTTTATAAACTTTTTCCACTTTTAATTCTCAATTTGTTTACTGCTTCAGGAATTATTTCCACCAAATTGAATTAACTTTTTTTTAAAAAAATCAACCACTTTGTTATTACTGTTAAAATATATATAGCTTCCATAATTTTGGAGCAATACCCTTTGTTTCCTAGCTGTTGGAAGGATCATGGACATTTTTCTGAGTACAAATTCTATTTCCTCCTATAAAATGTCTAACATCTAATTCTCTCCTAATAGTCTTACTGAGCTACAAAATTATTTGCAGACATTGTTAAATACTGACTTTTCTACAATAGTTTGGGCTTCTTTTTTCTCCTTTGAAAATTTGTGAATTTCAGAAATTATAGGTAAGTCCTCTACCTCTAAAGACATTGAGAGAATTTTGTGAAGGTTAGGCATCAGGTAGGAGTTGCGTTACTGAAAAATAAAAGGTGAAGATTATAGCCTAGTTACTAATGAGGTAGGACAGAACTAATGAAGAGGAAGGATAAAAAATCTAACTGAGGCAGAATTGAGAAGGAATGAATGAATGAGTGGATGCCTCATTTTCCTAGCACATGCTAGGAAAATATCCTGGAAATTCCTAGAAATATCATGGGTAACAACATCCAGAGGGATACTGCAAAATGTCAGCTCATTAGAAAAAAGTGTTTATGTGTTATCTATCCATGTATTATGTCTCAATAGATCATTCTTTTTATTAGTTCCTACAGTTTAGTGTGTTTTAGTATTGTTTGCTTATCTCATTTCAGATAGGCTTCCTGCTTCTAGAAAAAGAAGAATATAGTTTCACCATTATTTATGAAGTTATTTAGAATTGTTCCTAAAAGATGAATTGATATAAAGTATACATCTATGAGAGGGGACCTGTGCTGCTGAACAATTTCAAATCTAATTTTCTACCTATTAAAATATTGGGATTGCTTTGAAAAACTTATAGTGCTCAATTTTGTATTCACATCACTTCAAAAAATAAATAATAAATTAATTTATAAATACAAGAAATAAACTTATTAGTATTTGATCATATAAATAATTGGTAATTAGATGATTTTTGCAAACTTGATATATATTTTCAGGCTGATTAATTGAAATAAGTAATTGAGAAGCACTACTGTTTCTAAATTAAGTAATGGGATATATTTTTTAATAGAGAAGATACTTGGGATTCAAGAGATTTCACAGCACTCTGTGCAAAATATATAAGTATAGAAATGATGGAATTTCAATAGTTTTTTTTTATAAAACATGCTTATGACATGTATTTGTTCCATGTTGTTTGATTCATATTTTCTTAAAAGCATGAGTTAGATTCATGCTTTCTTAAAAACATGAGTTAGAAACTACATGATGATCTGGTATGGATTTTGTCATTGAATAAATTGAAATCATAAAAAGCACCAGCTCTTTAGAAAAATGTGCTTAAGAATTTACTTTCTCATAGTTCATGTTTTAACATAGGATCTTATGGAATGTTGAGAAGCTTTTAGATAAATTTTTTTGGTTTTGATAAATTCTGTATCTAACTTTCACAATTAAGTACTAATTACGCAGTAGTACAGGTCTTGTTTTTTTACATAAATCTTTAATCTCCCTAAATCAAAATTGACAACTTCTAATAAGAACCAACAGAACTCAAAAGAGGTGCCAGTAAGAGACAGAGCTTAGTTCAGAGGTATTGATACTTGTCCTGAGA
>PVKS010040222.1:0-16746 GCA_004027875.1 Aplodontia rufa | reverse complement strand
TTGAGTCTCTGAGCTTGGGAGACTTCACTAAGCATAATTCTATCCATCTCCATCCATTTGATTTCAAAAGCCATAATATCGTCCTCTCTAATGGCTGAGTGGTATTCCATAGTATATATGTACCAAAGTTTTTGTATCCACTCGTCAAGTGAGGGGCATCTGGGTTGGTTGCATAATCTAGCTATAGTAAATTGAGCTGCTATAAACATTGAGGAAGCCACATCGCTATAATACGCTGATTCTAACTCTTTTGGGAAAATTCCTAGGAGTGGGATAGCTGGGTCGTAAGGTGGTTCCATCCTTATTTTTTGAGGATTCTCCGTACAGCTTTCCATAGTGGCTGAACCAGTTTGCAGTCCCACCAGCAGTGTGACAGTGTTCCTCTTTTCCCACAGCCCCTCCAGCATCTGTCGTTGTTTGTATTCTTCATTTTTGCCACTCTAACAGGAGTCAGGTGGTATCTCATGGAAGTTTTGATTTGCATTTCCCTTAGAGCTAATGATGTAAAGCATTTTCTCGTATATTTATGGGCTTTCTTGACTTCCACTGGAGAGAAGTTCCTTTTGAGTTCTTGAGCCCATTTATCGATTGGATTATTTGCAAGTTTGAACTTTAGTTTCTTTAGTTCCCTGTAAATTCTGGATATTAGCCCTCTGTCTGAGGTGTAGCAGGCAAAAATTTTCTCCCATTCTGTAGGTTCTCTCTTGATACTCTTTGACTAGATCTTTAGCTGTGCAGAAACTTTTTAGTTTAATTGCATCCCATTCATTTAATTTTGATTTTACAGCATGCTCCATAGGAGTTTTGTTAAGGAAGTAGCTGCCGACTCCTATAAGCTGTAGTGTTGACCCGTAAGTGCTATTTTTTGAAGAAGACAATTGTGAGTCTTTAGGAGCCAAAGCTACAGCAGCTGGAGCCCAAAGAGGATCCAGGCTGGGCATCTGCAGTATGCACTGTAGTCCCTGACCCAAGGAGACAGCCATTGCATGTTTCATTATTGACAACTAATGTGGTTTACACCAAATTTAGCTCTTCTGTAAAAATATTCAACCACTTGGAACTTAGCCATTTCAAAGTTCATTCTTCTCCTCAGTCAGATTATCACTGGCATCTAAGATGAGGGTACAGACCATAAAGACCAAATGTAACCTCTGTTCCACCCTGGGTGCGCCTCTGCACAAATGCCTTTTGTTTGGCAGATATAGTGAAATAGTTGAGATTTGTTTTCAATTGCTCACATTATGTGATATGTGCTTCCATAAAACTGTATTTAGAGTCAAAAATATATTAGGCATTCTAGAGTATAAAACTTCCATTCTTCTTTTTAAATCCTGGAGCAGACTACACTGGTAAACATAAAGTCCTTAGAAGTCTCTAGGAGAAGAAGTGAATCATGGCATTACAAAATCCTAGAGCTGACAGGGATTCATCATCTGGCCCATATGCCTCATTCCAGGAACAGCCAACTCTAAACTGGCTCAGACTGATAGCTGTCAGTAACTTCTAGTCAGCTACCCTTATCCCCAGTCTTGTACCTGTCTTCTGCATCTCTTTCCACCTGGTATGTGTTTGGAGCACGCACACTTACCATAGTATTGACTTAAAACCCAACAGTAGAAGTGTAAATATACTTCTTTATGGAAGCAAGCTTTATGAAGCCCTTACTATAAATTAGACATGCTGGTAAGCAAGGTGTGAACAAGACACGCAGCAGTCCTGCCACCCTGAGACTCACTCTCTAAAGGGGAGATTCAGACAGGCAGGCACCAACAGCATAAATGAGAGGTCCTGGGAGTCGGCACGGTACTGACCAGAGAAGCTCAGGTGACTCACACAATAGTTCTCGTCTCAGCCTTCTTCAACCCAACCTCCTGATGTTAAACAGTTTTCTATTACTATAACCAAGTATCCGAGATAAGCAACTAACAAACGGGAGAGGTTTTGGTCAGGTGACTCTGTTGGTTTTGGGCCTGTGGCAAAGGAGCACATCACAGCAGGCAATCTTCATGGATGTTCAGTGGAACATTTAAAAGCTGTGGGTGATATGAGATCGTTTCCCATTTTATGAGAATGTCTAATATTTCTGACCCCCCCCCATGCTCTAAATGCCAGTAACACACCATACTCAGTCACTTGATGACTGAAACCACTCTGAGTTTCCCGAATGTTCCCTAGTGGAGGTTCCTCCTGTATTGAGAATCACTGGGAGGAGCGGATAGGAAGTGGGGTAGCAGAAGGAAAAGAGGTTGTTTAGATTTTTTTTCCAGTGACAGCAGGAAGCCACTGAAAAGTTTTAAGGAGGGGATTATCTGAACAAACCACATGTAAAAGGATCACTATGACTATTGTTACGGTGTAGATATGTGGTGCTCCCCAAAAGTTCATGTGTGAGACAATGCAAGAATGTTCAGAGGTGAAATGAGGAGAGCTGTAACTTCATTGGCGGATTAATTCATTTGACTGGATTAACTGGGTATTGACTGCAGGCAGGTAGGCTGTGGCTGGAGGAGGTGGGTCACTGGGGGTGTGTCTTTGAGGATCATATTTTGTCCCTGGAGAGTGGAGCGCTCTCTCTCTGCTTCCTGGTTGCCATGACCTGCGTTGCTTTCCCATCACACCCTTCTACCATGATTTTCTCCCTCACCCGGAGCTATAGTCTGCCAACCATGGACCGAACCTCTGAAACTGTGGGCAAAAATAAATGTTTCCTCATCTAATTTTTTCTATTCGATCTTTTGGTCACATAGATGAGAAGCTGACTAAAACAACTATCATATAGAAAATTGATAGAAGATGGCAGGAGTGGAAACTGGGACATCTATTGGGCTGCCACGCTCATAATCTAGGGAAGTGGCAGGGGAATAGAGAAGAGCGAATGCATCCTAATGCATTTAAGAGGTGGAACTGATCAGGCTTGTGATTCATGTGACATGGTTGGGATACAGGTGAGGTAGGGTGTTGATGACAAGGGAACAGATGTCAAAAGGGACCTTGTTCCCTCTTCTGAGAGCTTAGCAGATGGTGGCATTACGTAGCAAGAGTAGACTCAGACAAGGAAACAGGCTTCAGGTGTATTTGGTTTGTGGTACCTGTGGGGCAATTAGATCAGTGCAGATCTGGAGCCCTATTGAGACAGATGCAAAAGCTGTAATTTCCAGCGTGGGTAACCTGGTGCTGCCGAGCACACTGAGGAAGCAGGAATGGAATGAGAATGGACTGATGAGAGAGCCCTGAGGAACCCTGACATAACATGGGAGAGGGATTGTGTTAGCTGGTAAAGGAGGCAGAGGGGAGGCAAGAAAATTGTTCAGGTTGTCTGGCTGTCAACGAGTGGGGAGCGTCAGAGACAGGGGCAGTGTCAGGAAGAATAACCAAGATCGCGAGGAGGTGGTTGTACAGATGCGAGAAATGTAAGCATATTTAAATGCAGTTGAGAGGAAGAGATGGAAGCAAGAAAGTGTAAGCAAGGGGATAGAGTGGTGGCTCAGCATTTGCAGCACTTGCCTGGCATGTGCGAGTACACAGGTTCGAACCCCAGCACCAGGTACACAACAAAGTCTTAGAGCAACGAAGGCCACATGAGAAACTAAATAAAATTGATTCTCTGTCTCTCTCTTTCTCTCTCTCTCTCTCTCTCTTTCTTTCTCTCTCTCCCTGTCCCTCTCTCTTTAAAAAAAGAAAGAAAGAAAAGAAAGTGTAAGCAGGGTTTCCGATGGTGGAGATGGCACCAGGGCATCTCCTCTGCTACGACCCCTCTCCTTCATCAACTCCCACAGACGGGGAAGGTGGTGAGATTTCAGGGTCTATTTTCTCTGTTAAATAAGTAGGAGGCAAAGGTATCTGCCAAGAGTGCAGGAAGAATGAGGCCAGAGGTCAAGGAGCAGGGGACACCCTGATATCCCATCCAGGGTTGAGAGCCCACTCACAGGTGTGTCAAGCAGCAACTGGGGAAAGAGGAGAGGGTTGAAGTAAAGGGCCATGGAAACTGGTTTCAGTATGAGCAAGGCAAAGAGAAGACAAGATGAGATGTATCTGTGCTACCTGGTCCTATATATCCTGACCCACTGAATGAAACCTATTTTCTTTTAAGAAAAAGAGAGTATTAGGAGAGAGAATCAATTATATTTATTTTTTTCATCTGGCCTTTGTTTCTTCAACACTTAGTTGTGTACATGGTGCTGATGTTTGAATCCGTATCCTCATGCACGCCAGGCAAGCGCCCCAACCACTGAGACTCCAGTCTGAAACCTATTTTGATAGTGTTGATAACACCAGATATTCAAAATGACCAACTTAATGTGATCAACACACTCTCTACTACAGCATCCAAAACCATTAATACACTTTTAAAATAGTATTAGGCAAAACAGAGAAATAAAAAAGATAAATAGTATAAGTCATAACAAACTTTTCTCAAATAATGTAATGGAATAGCTTTTCTTCACATTATGCTAGCAATTCCAAAAAATGTATCCATGAAACATTGGATTTATGTAATATAATAAGCATTATTTGAATACAGGACCAAGTGGTTAAACAACTGTGGAAACACTGAGTTTAAAACATATCTTTCCTGCAGGACTTTTAGTAGCCTGTAATATGTTAATCTCCATAAAATCAGAAGTTTGATGTAGAACACCACTTTTTACATGTAATTTAAAAAAACAAAAGAATTCTATGTAATTAGAATATACTGTACCACATGAGAAGCACTGTCTAAGCCATAATTAATCACAAGTAGCCTAATTAAAAGTCTATCATGCTGGGTGTAGTGGTGTATGCTTGTAATCCCAGTGATTTGGGAAGCTGAGGCAGGAGAACGGCAAGTTCAAAGTCAGCCTCAGCAACTCAGTGAGGCCCTAAGCAACTTAGCGAGTCCCTGTCTCCAGTGAAATATAAAAAGAGATGTGGAGATGTGGCTGGCTGGTTAAGCGCCCCTGGGTTCAATTCATGGTACAAAAAAAAAAATCTATCATATCTAAGACATTTGTTAGCAAGTAAAAAACATAATAATGATATAATGATGATAATAAAAAGATAAGTTTCTCATTTCTTTATTATAAGTCAATAAATGTTAATACCTAAAGATTTCTTAAATAATTGAAAATCACAAAGTGTTCAGACCTAGACAATTTAAAGGATCAGATTGAGTCTCTTTTGAACCATTATTCTCAGAGATGTTATCTTATTTCATGAGACTCTTGGACAGCAGAGGCTTTGAACGAGTCTCCTCTTGTTATTTCCAAAGCTTGGCCTTATTCCTCACATTAATTCCTTGGAGGATTTCTGCAGCAAGCAGGACATGGATGAGTATCAGCTGCACAATTGCGTTGAAATTGCCTCGGAAGTGGGAGCTCAAGTGCTCTCTGGAGCTTGCGAGAGGCTCATGGTCAGCTTGTCTGCCAAGCTACACGATGGGGCGGTGGGTGAGTATCTGTCTAAGGGGCTCTATGGAAGCACTGAGAGCTGTACAAGTGCTTTTTGGAACATAAGTGAATTGATCCATTTTAGCATCCACTCCAAACCACAGCCAAATACCTGTCACTCTGTCATTAAATGCACAGAGCAGTGTGCTGCTGTGTTAGAATCCTCATTCACAGTATAGCAAGTGTTTAAAAGAGGAACCCTGTGGCAGCATTGGAGTGCTGGCCTGCTGGAACAATGGTCCTACAGGACCCATTTTGAATCCTAGCCTTTTCAGGATGGAAGGAACTCCGATCCATTTTTTTTCATCCCCAAATCTTCATTTAATAAATGAGGATGCTAGGGTTCAGAAATCTTATGCAACTTGCCCATTTCACTTAGGTTAGCAGAGGCTTTCTCAACTTCAGCACTATTGAACTTTTGAAAGCTGGGTAATTCCTCGGTGAGTGTGTGTGTGTGTGCATAATAGTATGCTTGGCCATATTCCTACCCACTTGATACCAGTATCACTCTCCCTGTGTTGTGACAACCAAAAATGTCTCCAGACTTTTTTAAATGGCCCCTATGGGGCAAAATAATCCCCTGGTTGCGAAACAGTGCTATGGAGTGAGAGCCACAGTGAGAGCCTGGGCTTCCTGAGCTCTAAGCAACTGCTTTTCCCTTGAGGGTGGAGCTGTGGAGTCAGGGTGACCATCATCTCATGAAATATATGAAATAGAGGGGAAAACTCATAGTTATCCTCCAGCACCAATATCAGGCATCAGGAATTGAAATAACAATACCAATTATTTTAGAATAATTAATAAAATTTTAAGCTGTTCATTAATTTGTTAAATAATATTTACTGAGCATTTACTACATGCCAAATGTCCATTCCTAGTGCTCCACAGGCATTATTGCCTTTGATCTGTACCACAGTCCCATAAGGTGGATCCTATGATGTCCCCATTTAACAACTGAGGTAGTCGAGGACTAGAGAGGTGCCAAACAAAAACATGAACTAGACCTACAAGGGGCAAGGTACTACTCTGCCACCTTCTTTAGTTCCACCTCCCTCTGTTCCCCACAGCCTGCAAGTGTCACCCCCAGGGTGCGGTTGGATCCAGCTGCAGTCGACTTGGAGGCCAGTGCCAGTGTAAACCTCGTGTGGTTGGGCGCTGCTGTGACAGGTGCTCAACTGGAAGCTACGGTTTGGGACATCATGGCTGTCACTGTACGTAGAAAATGACATGAGGAGAAATGCGCTTGGTTACAATGTTGGCATTTCAAAGGCAGACAGAGGAATATGGGGAGTTTTAAAGGAAAGGGAATTGGCAACTCGATGACATTATTCAGGCTCTAGGTAGGTAAAATGCACTAAAAGTTTCCTACTCGACCTCATTCATCCACTGATGAGCGAGCACAATGGTGCGTAGAGCTCGGTTAGGAACAAACGCGGCCCTTGTTCAGGGAGTTTGCAGCCTGTGCTAAATGCACAGTAGTCCAGGTGAAGGTGGGAACACCATGAAGGGAGCTGTGCAAACCCAGCTTTAAGACGTAGCCTGTAAACCCTGTGGCCGGAGAGGCCAGAATGACAATGAGACAGGGCAGTCAATAAAGAGACCACACTGTCACCACAGGCAAGACCTTCCCCACTGCGGGGACCACCCTTTCTGATGCTGGGGTTGCACACAGCCTTGCAACCCATTTTATAAGGCACCCAGAAGTAAGGGCTCAGAGGGAACTCCAGCTGTAGCTGGAAATTCAGCTCTCTGGGTTCACACGTAGGGGGTTTAATTCTCAGTGTAAATCATTAATGAGAATATTGTTCCCCACTGACACCTACCTGAAGAGCCATGAAGCCTACAGACAGGTTAATTCTCCTTTCCAGTGGGTGATCCTATCTTTTCAGTGATGATTCAGAGACAGGGTCCCCTTTCTGGGCATTTCTTGGGTATTGCTGCCTACCTAGCAAATAGTACCTACCTAGATCCATTATTACTTTACTTTTTTTATAAAATGTTATTAAACACTTAAGATATACAAAGGGAATCGGACATAGTGAAACACACCTATAAACCCAGCAACTCAGTAGAGGCTGAGACAGGAGGATTGCAAGTTCAAGACCAGTCTCAGCAACTTAGTAAGAACCTGTTTCAAAATTTAAAAATATGAAAGGATTGGGGATGTTGCTCAATGGTTAGTGCCCCTGGATTCAATCCCAGGAACCATTAAAAAAAAAAGATGCAAGAGATCTACAAGGAGAAAACATTTCTTCTGCATACCATGCTATCAAGCAAACAGACCTTACAGTTTTATAGTCACAATTGGCTCAAAAGATTCAGCAATTTATCAGAAAAGAATTGGGCCTCTATTAACTAGTCTACAAAAAAGAAAAATATGACCATCCCGAGAAGAGTTCTTACATTTTTTTATACTCTCAAAGTTATATTTTGACTCTTAATAATATTTGGAAGTATAAGTCATTGAAAAGATGTTGCTTGTTTGGTTCTTTTGTGTAAACAGCAGGCATTTATAAGGCCCAATTATTCACAACCTACTGTTTATTGAATGAATCACTGAACTGTTATTTAACAAACATTTACCTGGTACTCATGAAGTGCCAAGTTTTGGTCTGAGCATTTTATAGACTCATTTTTTCACCGGGGTTGGGACTGGGAGAACAAAAAGTTAGAACTTTAACTCGCTCATCACCATACCCTTGTTACCACCCAACACAATTCTCTTTGCTTTATCCAGCCTGTCACTGCCACCCTGAAGGCTCGAAGAACACGGTATGTGACCAAATAACAGGTCAGTGTCCCTGCCACGGAGAGGTGACTGGCCGACGTTGTGACAGGTGCCTGGCAGGCTACTTTGGATTTCCCAGCTGCCACCCTTGCTCTTGTAATGGGTTTGCTGAACTTTGTGATCCAGAGACAGGGTCATGCTTCAACTGTGGGGGCTTCACAACTGGAAGAAACTGTGAGAGGTATGGAATTCACACACACTTTAATTTTTAGATTTTGAAAATTTTGTTCTGATTTTACAAAGGAGGACCATTGGATTAAGACTCAACAGCATTTATGTGTAGAACAACTGCTGCGGGTGGGGGAGATAACAGTCCCATCATCCTTCAAAGTCATCTTGTGACCTAGAAAATGTCAGATGAAATCCATAACACATTTGCCTGGCACGTGTCCTTTATATTCGTACACTCTAACATGCAAGTAATAAAGAGCTATTATACTTTATTTAGTGACTACATTGTGAGACTTTCAATATAAAACAACAACCAAAAAATCCTTTTGCAAAGCAAATGAGCATCTGTTAAAAATATTGAGTTTTGAGAGTTGCATTGTTCTAAAGCATAGCAAATCCTTGCTGGCTGACACATGACCCTTCTCCAGGAGCATTTTGGTAAAAGGAAATTGCCTTGACAGGTGCATCGATGGTTACTATGGAAATCCTTCCTTAGGACAATCCTGTCGTCCTTGTCTGTGTCCAAATGTTCCATCAAGCAATCAGTATTTTGCCCATTCCTGTTATCAGAATCCTTGGATGTCAGATATAATCTGCAACTGTCTTCAAGGTTATACAGGTATGAAGTATAGTTTGCTATCTGAAAATGATCACATGTTCGTAATTTATGTGGCTTGGACAAATGTGTGGTGTAGAACATTGGTTAATGGTAAGAAGGCACAATCTGCTAAATTGCTGCTCCTTTACTTAAGAGTGAATTTGAATGACTCCAAAACTAGACAATTAAAAACTCATTCCATCAAGCTAGAATTGCTTTTAAATAATGTTTTAGGAAATTAACTGACCAAATGAGATCAAGTCAAATTATTTAAATTATAATCATCACATGCTAAGTAAAATATATGTGATTAAGTAGCATATGTATGTTTTATATGCATGTTTTATATATATGTTTATAAAACAAACACGTATTTAAAACATCAATATAAAACATGTGATATAAGTAAATAAATAATTAAAATGTAATCAACCAAATGCTTTTTTTGTATAATTCCAAGAAAGCAATTTGACTGATATTTAACAGATAGAACTAACTTTTTTAAGTCTTTGAGCACTGATTTGGGCATTGTGCAGATACTCCATAAATCTTAATTCAAAATTTGTATATCTTGCTCCATCAGAATTTTTACTTTGAAGAGTTTAATCATGAATGCAAACAAGGACAAACTTATTAAGTCTTCTTGATTTTATCATACTGGGAAAACATGGGTATATTATTTTCTTCAACAATAATTACCATCATAAATAACAAATCACCTGACTCATTTTCTTCTTGTTGTTATACCTGACGTTACACAGGCATTGGTTAATTTTTACCTCTTCCTTCTTCTCGAACCATACTTTGGCTTGGTTGGTCGATTTTTAAGGACTAAGACCATCTTTGGGCTAAGACGATTTCCAAGGGGATAAACCAAAATATGGAGAGTGGATCCACCATTTGGGCACCTAAACAACTGCTGTTCCCTCAAGGTTGGAAGAGCAAAGAGTGTTGGAGATAAAGGTGGCTTCCCTGTTTGGCTCTTGGGAGAAACTCCCCAAGGGCTCATACATCTACCTCCCAGGCTGTCTGATTGGCACTTTGCCTTTAGAGCAGCCTCGTTTTAATCACAGTTTGCCTCTCAAATCGGGTGGAAGTTGGGGGGTGGGGCAGGGAAAATAGGGGCTGAGATGAACTTTCACTCCTGGGGTACATGAGAGTAACTTTGGTGCCTCAAACTTAGATATGCTGCGCCCACAACTCCTTAGTTTTTGAGAAAGACTAAAATCCACTCTTCACCAAAGACTTCTCAGCTCTTTATGACCTTTTAACTTTCTGAATGAATAATAAGTTAAAATGAATGTTTTATTTAATTTAGAATACTTTTCCTTTTCACCCCCCTCCGAAAGGTGTGACTTCTCAATCCCTAGAGGAGCCCACACATTCTCCATTTGCCTCCGTCCACCTCCACACACCCAACACGCCCACCTTACCCTGTTCCCTTTCCTTCCCACCTGCTTTCAGGTGCTCAGTGTGGAGAATGCTCCCCTGGTTTCTATGGTAACCCAAGCATTTCTGGAGCACCTTGCCAGCCATGTGCCTGCAACAACAACATAGATATAACTGATCCGGAGTCCTGCAGCCCAGCAACAGGGGAGTGCCTTCGATGTCTGCACAACACTCAGGGTCCAAATTGCCAGTTGTGCAAGCCAGGTCACTTTGGATCAGCCCTCAATCAGACCTGTACAAGTAAGTTTGCCAGGCTCCCTGGAGGGAATGTGGTGGCTGAGTGGCAGCTCATTAATGTGTTGTCAGCTTTCCCATGCTTGCTTCATTTAGGCCCATCCCTGCAAGTGAAGGCAGCACCCAACACCTACTGGGTGAGAGGGCTGTTGCACTGATGGTGTCAGCAGAAGTGGGTGTAGTGTCACCACAGGCATTCTCAAATGCAGTTCCAATGTACTCCCTAGGGTTGTTGGTTTGCCTTTTGTTTATCTCCTGCCTTTAACACCTGTCCTAGTAGGTTCAAAGCATGTTTCTCAAAGTGTAGTCCACAAGGTACTGTGCCAGAATCACCTAGAGCTTGGGAGGGAACGCATGTGTTTATTCCTAGGCTGTACCGCAGACCCGCAGAATCAGAACCTGTGAGGCCTAGGAATCTGCACTGTAAGGAGCTCATCAAGTGACTTTAACATACAAAAGTGAGACTCAGTGTGTGGAAGACAAAGATATGAGTCTATGAAAAAGAAAAAGACAATAAAGTGCTCATCTCTAGTGGGTTTCTATTTTGATTTACCCAGGTTGACTTAGTAAACCTTTTCTTTTTCTCCAGATCATTTAAATAACTAAAGCTTTGGTGAATGGCATGCAGGGAAGGTTAGACATACAGTCATCCTTACTGTGAATGGGTTCAGCTTAGATTATCTAATAAATTCTGTGATATTTTGAGGTATTTCTTCAACCCCTTTGAAGAAATGATGCATCCAGGTCTAAAAAGCTGTTTGCACGGTTTGCTAAATGCCAGTGTTATTGAATTTACTTCTAACAACAGTTTTATCATGTCAGGATGCTCTTGCCATCCTTCTGGAGTAAGTCCCACTGTGTGTCCTCCTGGTGGGGCAGCTTGCCTCTGCGACCCTGTCACTGGTGCATGCCCTTGTTTGCCGAATGTCACAGGCCAGGCCTGTGATCATTGTACTGATGGACATTGGAATCTGGTCCCTGGCAGAGGATGTCAGTCATGTGATTGTGACCACCGGACCTCTGAAAGCAGCCACTGTGACCAGGCAAGATACTTCAAAACTTCCTCATGCATTCAGAGTGAGAGTTAACTATAATGTGGCTTCCAAAATGTTTTATTTGTATGCTGTTGTTAGTGTTTTTAGACATGATTTACCTTGTATAGGGATAGAGTTGATATTTATTCTTCAAGGAATGAAAAGACCCCAAAAAAGAGTATGAGGGTCTTAAAGTTAAGCTTTACCTCCTTTCATTTCCTTAGGCTTCTCTGTGACTGGGGAAGTCAGACTTCTTGCACAGTAAATCCCTCTCGGAATCACAGGGAAGAACCAAGAAATAGACCCTTAACCAGAAGTGACCATTAATCAGAATGTAAATAAGCAGGTGCTTAGGAATCCACAATTCCGTTTTTTAAATGGAGCTGTCATTCCTGAGGACTTGTCAGTTGCTTTACATGTGGTAAAGCAGGATGTCTTCTTTATGTCCAGACCAATGTGGGTGCTTCTGAAGAGTGAAGGCTAGATAGGGCACTGGGGAGCAAATGGTCACCATTGAATATACGGCTAATGCTACTTAACTGTGATTTTTAGCCCAGAAAATAAGGAGCACACAATTCTTTAAAAATACTATAGAATCTATTTATGGAAAAAATATTAATACCATGCTTAGTTTTCTGTTTTGCCATGGGTTTTTTTGTTTGTTTGATGACCTAAAGAATTCATTTTTCACAATAATAGAGATGAGAAAGAATGAAACAATAATAAGACATTATAGAAAAAGACAAATCCACAATACAGGGATCAGAGTTTAATTGGAATAAAAATGCTAATTTAAGAAACTGGAGAATTTCTAATTAGTATGCATAGCCCACCTCCAATTTCAGCTCCATTTTTCAACTTATTACTCAAAGGTCAAGTCTTACACAAGTAAGCTTTTTTCCTTTCTTTTTTCTTCTTCTTCTTTTGTTTTTTAAGAGAGAGAGAATCGAATTTTATTTAGTTTCTCATGTGGCCTTTGTTGCTCTGGACACTTCATTGTGTACGCAGGTGCTGGGGTTGAACCTGCATCCTTGTTCATGCCAGGAAAGTGCCGTAACTGCTGAGCCACTGCTCCAGTCCCCACAAGTAAGCTCTTGAAGGTAGTTCTTATATACAGAATGTGCTTTCCCTTCTTTCCAACCTTCCCCCACTAGCCCACACAAACATGCCATACCCCTTTTCAAAAACGTAGACTTTTTATTTTAGATAGATGTATGAGATTATGATGATAGTACAGAGAATATGTACCCCATGCCCAGTTTTCCCTCTTATTCACACCTTACATTAGCATAATACATTTATCACAATTCATGAACCAGGATAGGTATATTATCATTAACTAGACTTCATTATTCATTCAGATTTCCTCCGTTTTTACCTAATATCCTTTTTCTGTTCCAAGACCCCATCTGGAACTCATTGCAGTTAGTCATCGTGTCTACTTAGGCTAGTCTTGGCATGGGCACTTTCAGGGTTCGTGATGGCCTTGATAGTTTTGAGGAATGTTTTATAGGATGCCCCTCAGCTTAAATTAATCCAATGTTTTCCTCATTAGACTGGAGCTATGGGTATTGAGAAGACCACAGAGGTAAAGTGTCCTCCTTCTCATCATGTCATATTGAGGGTACAAATTATTTTTTTTCAATTTTAAAATAATGAGCAGTTTGTTAGTAGATGAGCTACCATAATGGACAGATTAGTTGGTAATTTAGCATGTTGTTAGAATAAAGGCCATTTGATAAACCAAGGTATTTATTTGAAATAGCAAGTAGAATCAAGAATTTTAAAAAGTTTCAACATGTACAGAGATAAAAGGTCTCAGTGAAGCGGCCTAAGTGCCTTGTGTAGCCTCTCTGCAGCCTGCTCCACCATTCCTCGGAGGGACTCGTCATCCTTGCTGCCTTCTTCACCCACTACAGTCCATGTATCCAAGTTAATATCAGCTGTTTTTCCATCCACAGTGACACTAAGGACACTTACACAGTCTTCTCCAAATATTTCCTGGAGCATGATCTCCAACCTCTTGCTGTAAATGTGCATTTATAATTTCTTAGAGACCTTTTTTTACTGCTCCTTTCCTTATTTTCAGATTTGACTGAACTTCTCACACAGTTCAGCCGTGGAGGCCAAGTACAGCCAATGAAGCTGAAAGTCAGATGACATTGGTTTAACTAAAAGAGCCCCTCATAACAAGGGTACTTTGGATTGTTTGGTCCATCAGGGATCCAGGGGAAGGTTGCTGTCTACAATCAGGAAACACTCTCATTGTAGTATTGAGAAGATTTGAACAATTAGACTCCCAGCTGTTCAAACAACTACTGATAAATGTCTCTGTGTCTGCCAGGAGGTGGCCCATATTGCATTCCCACAGAGAGATCCAAACATGCTATCCAATATTTTCATCAGCAGTTTCGAGGAGCTGGAGAAAGAAGCTTCTCAAATATGCAGATACTGCAAAGCTGTAAACTATATGATAAAGACAGCACATGAGGCCAGATATCCTAACAGGCTATCATGTAGGATGGAAACAGAGGAAATGTTAACAGGGTAAAAGTAAAGTTGTGCAATCAGGTTTATAAAAACCCCTTGCATAAATACAGGGTGGGAGTAATGACTTGGCACCAGGTTGCGCAAAAAATATCTGAGAATTTTCACTTGCAAGTGCAAGCTTCAAGAGAGCCAGCAGCATGCCAGGGCTGCCAAGGAGGCGATTCCTGTTCAGACTGGAGCAGGGTCACACCATGCCTAGCTCAGGGTAGTATCTGTGCTGCTGGCCAGGCAGCTCCAGAAGCACTCTTGTCACTTCGGAGCATCATATTTTTTATATTTGTTTAAATTTTTAATTAATGCCTAGTAATGATACATATTTATGTGGTAGAGTGTAGTATTTTGAAATATATGCACAATGTGTAATGATCAAACCAGGCTACTTAGCATATCCCATCAACTCAACTATTTATCACTTGTGTTGACAACCTTCACAATCTTTTCTTTTAGCTGTTTTTAAATACATAATAAATTATTAAACAGTCACCCCATTATATTACATAAGTCTAGAACCTCATCCTAACTGTACTTTTGTACCCTTCAACCACTCTTCTCTATTTTCCCCTCCCTCTATCCTTCCCAGATTCATTTACTCTCAACATCTATGAGAGCAATTTTTTTAGCTTCAACATATGTATGAATAAGAACATTCAGGATTTGTCTTTCTGCTAAGCATCACTTTAAACATAAGTTAGACAAATAAATAAATAAGTTATGTCCAAAGGAAAGCAACTAGAATAATGGGTTTGAAGGAATTAGAGATGGTCAGCCCAGAGAAGACAAGCAAAGGCCAGTTGAGATGGCTATCTCCTGTTGTGAAAGACGGAGGCTCCCTGTTTTGTACAATTCCATAAGACAGGACTCAGAACAATGGAAACCAGTTAAAAGAAGGCAGATTATGCACTGGTCAAGAAAACACTGCCTAACAATCAAGACCAACCAGCAATATGACAGGCCTCAGGGGCAGCAAGCTCCCCATAGTTCCCTATATTTGAACAGAAGCTAGTAGCAATTCCAAAGATGGATAGACGCTTGGTGGATCTAGTTACGTTATGAATCTAGCTGCTTACTCACTGAAAGATTTCTTACAGAATTGATGCTTTATTTTGTTGGTTGATTTGTGGGGTTTTTTTTGGTATCAGGGATTGAACCCAGTTGTGCTTCATCACTGAGCCATATACTAGCCCTTTTTATTTTGAGACAGGGTCTCGCTAGGTTGCTTAAGGTTTCGCTAAATTGCTGAGGCTGGCATTAAAGTTACAATCCTCCTGCCTCAGCCTCCAGAGTTGCTGGGATTATAGGTGTGTACCACTGTGCCCACCAGAGTTGATATTTAAGCATATTTGGCCAAGCATAATTTAGGATTTCTACAAAAGCGATTTACATTTCTTTTTCTGCCTATTGCTTGCTAAACTCCTCGGTTTTTAGAACTAGTGAAGAATTCAGTTGGGAGGATTCAAGAAAGTTTAGCTTTCTCCCAAAACGCACGTAAACAATGAGTCATTAAATGATTAATTATAAAGTACCAAAGAATATCATTTTTTAAGCAAAATACTAGCCCAGTTAAAATAGAACCTACATTATACATTCCTTAATGGAAATATTACTTGCCAAATTAATTGATGAATGTTAGAACAAGACTTTGGCCTCTCTCCCTCTCTCTCAGGGAACTCCCATAATTGTAGAGGAAAAGAATGTAGCCCATTTCCCAATAAGTGTTTTGCTTTCATTTACATCTGTGTATGTTTCCCCACTTGGGGCCACCTGTCCCTGAACAGCTGGACGCAGGCGGTATATTTAAGAGCCTGGAGCCAAAACACATTAGCTCCTGATTCTCTGTATTGTCCAGGGTACTTGCTGGTCATGGGAATCCTTCCTCTGCCTTTCCACAGCTGCATGTTCCAAATCACTAGAGGACGAAAGTTCCCCATGCAAATGCATTATGTTTCACACCACAGAGCTTGTCCTTTTCTCACCCGTGACTGTTCTCACAGCTTACAGGCCAGTGTCCGTGCAAACCGGGCTATGGTGGGAGACGCTGCAGTAAATGCAAGGAAAATTATTATGGCGACCCATTGGGACAATGCTTCCGTAAGTACTGAAGCTCTAAAAGCATGTGATTACGGTCAGCTGGCCCTGCCACGGGCTTGAGATGAACCCACTGAGATTCAAATTCCTTTGTTTGGTTGTTGATTTTAGAAATGTGCACTTTGAAAATTCACAGTTTAATCCTAGTTTTGAATATAATAATTTTGGAGCCCTATAGACAAGATTTATCTCCTATGTTAAAACTTTTAGCCTATATTAAATGTTAGCCTACATTAAACTTTAGCTGATATTCAAATTCCTCAAAGTTGTGTCAGGCACAGTGGTACATGTCTGCAGTTCCAGTTACTTGGGAGGCAAGAGGATCTCTGAGCCCAGGAGTTTGGGGCCACCCTTGGCAATATAGTGAGAAACAAACTAAAAAAAAAAAATACACACACACACACACACACA
>PVKS010040221.1:0-16758 GCA_004027875.1 Aplodontia rufa | reverse complement strand
AATACTCACAGAGTGAAAAGATTTCACAAATAATACTCGATTCAATTTCTTCTGACAAAGCAGTTTGAACACTGCACTGTTAGTTTTAAGACTGAACGTGAACTGTGGGGTTCTGGGTTCCCTGCGCTTCCCACGGTTGCCCATGAGGTCACATGCATGTGGAAACCCTTTCTGTCTGAGGAGAGAGTCTGGAACTGCACCTTGACCACGCTGAGCCACATGTCCTTGTGTGCAGAGAATCCGTGGAGCATGAGAATGGAAGGCTTGTGTCCCGGCCTGCCCCGGAAGGAGTAACAGAACTGATAGTCTTCATGGTGCACGTAGCGGACCTGCATGCCCAACGTCCTCCGCCAGTACCTAGGGCGAGATAAAGGCAGGATGCTTCAGGAGGTGGACGGGTCCTCCCTAGATGTCCTGCTCAGTGGTGGACAAGCTTCTCCCAGCTCTTGCTATCTGGGGGACCCCCAGGACTTCACCCTCAAGGAACACAAAGAAGGGAAAAGGGGTGTTTTAAGAAGCATGCCACATGTAACAACCTCTTGCTAACATACATTTCTGGAGACTCTGAGAGGTCTAACTTATTTCCTGAGAACCACGTGTGCCCATCCTCATCCTCTGGCTCTGTTCCTCACGACATATGGTGGTTGGCTGGAGCTCAGCTTCTGTTGGTTACATAAGACTTGGCAATTGTGCAGTTTGGCCCCAGATTGATTTCGATATGAAATTACCATAGAAACAAATTGGGCTCTCTGCAGGAAGCAGCTCTCCAAGATCAAAGATGATTCATCCAATCAGAGATACGCTTTGCACTAAAGAAGCAGCCAGGTCCTATGAAAGCAAATAACCTGAACTGACTGGTCTGACCTTTGTGTAGAATAAGGGGACAGGGAAATAAGGCTATAATTCACGTTGGCTTGTTTCTGCACACAAAATGAGTGGGATCCTAGAGAAAGCACCATTAAGATAAGTATCTCGAGCGGAGGTAGAGAACGAGGTGAGAAGCAAGCAGAGCGGGAACACAGGTGGGAGGAGACTTTGTGTTCTTCTTGGTACTTTTTCAATGACTGCATTGCTTATTCACAACATTAAAAATATAATAAAGTTGGGTAGCTTAAGAGCTCTTCTTACCAGGAAGTAAGCACATTTCAGTTTTAGATCATGACACCAGAATGTGTGTGTGGGTTTTTTTTTCATTCATTCATATCCCAGCTCATTCATTAACTATATGATTTTGAACCTCAATTCCTTCATCAACAATATAGGGAAATGTTGCATTCTGCTAAGGATATGGGAAAGGTTAAAAGAAACAATCGACCAGGTGTGGAGGTGCACACCTATAATCTCTACAACTAGGGAGGTTAAGTCAGGAGGATCACAGGTTCAAAGCTAGCCTCAGCAACTTAGCGAGACCCCAAACTACTTAGTGAGATCCTGTCTCAAAATAAAAAAATAAGGGTGGGGGCTAGAGTGGTAGTTCAGTGGTTATAGCACTTGCCTAGCATGTACCCAGGTTCAAACCCCAGCACACATATGAAACTGTCAGAAACACAAAATGCAGATGAAAACATAAGCAAAACTGATTCTCTCTTCCTCCCTCTCTTAAAAAAAAGAGAAAAAAGAAAAACTTTAAAATAAAAATAAAAAGAGCTGGGGATATAGCCTAGTGGTAAAGCTCCCCATACCAAAATTAAAAAAGAGAGAGATAATCCATATCCACATAAAAAAGTTTAAGTTGATGCCCAGCACATGGTAAGTATGTACTCAATAAATTATAGCTATTAGTGTTACATTTAAAAAATCTGTTCTTTCAAATAGATCATTTGCCAAAATTCAAGGGGAAAGGTTGGGAAAACATTTGCAACAGATACAACAGCCACAGAAAATATACATACATATATTGCAAGTACTGGAGGTCAATTCAAGGGCATTGTGAACATCAGCCAAGTGCTCTGCCCCATGACTGATATCCTGAATATATAAAAAGCTAATATGCTGATATGAAACAAGCTAAAACCCCAAGTCCACACTTGTCAAAATAAATGAAAATACAACATAGAGTAGAAGAGAGATTAATAAATGAACACAAGAAACACAACCAGGATTACTAATCAGTAAAGATATAAATATCCCAACAAGATACATCCGTTTATGGACTTGCAAATTAGAAAAGCTTTTTCCTCCCTTCCTCGCTTTTTAAAGAGAGAAAGAGAGAGTATCAATTTTTATTTTTTATTTTTTTCATATGGTTTTGGTTTTTCCAACACTTAGTTGTGTTTGTGGTCCTGGGGTTTAAATCTGGGTCCTCACACATTCAAGGCAAGTGCTCTACCACTGAGCCATTCCTCTATCCCAGAAAAGTTTTTTTTAAAAAATCCAATTGTAATGTTCAAATTTTTCTAGGAAGCACTCTGGCATTAGCCATCAGGAGTCTTTAAAAATCTCGTGGACTGGGGGTGTAGCTGAGTGGTACAGCCCTTCCTTCACATGCACACGCCATGGGTTTGGTCCTCAGCATTACCAACAAAACAGAACAAATCAAAAAACATAAAAAAAATCAAAACAGTCCTCATGTCCTTTGTCTTAGTAACTATACTTCCAGGAATAAGAAAGAAAGTGTCTCAAGGAAATAAGCAGAGACCTAGTGGTGTGTGTGTGGTGGGGGAGTAAACAGTCAGACATGGGTGCAGGACTAACATAATCCCAGCTGTTCCGGAGACTGAGGCAGGAGGACTGCAAGTTGGAGGTCAGCTACAGCAATTTAGTGAGACCCCTAAGGCTTAGTAAGATCCTTTGCAACTTAGTGAGACTCTGTTATAAAATCAAATATAAGGTCAGTCTGAGGATGTTACCCTGGGTTCAATCTCTATTGCAAAATAAGCAAATAAATAAATAGAGAAAAAAAAAAGGAAAAATGAACATAAAATTAGAAAAAAAATTAGTGTCCATTAGGAGAAAATATATTATATACATTACAATGTGTGTATATAATCTAATGTCTTTATGTTTAAAACGAGGTTATCAGGGGCTGGAGAAATGGCTCAGTAGTTACAGAGCTTGCCTGGCACACACGAGTACGTGAGTTCAAACCCCAGCACCACGTATGCAATGAAGTCTCAGAGCAATGAAAGCCACATGAAAAACTAAATAAAATTGTTTCTCTCTTTCTGTCTCTCTCTTTAAAAAAAGAGTTTTTCAAAGAATATTCAATAACATGGAAAAATTTCTATGACATGTCAGGTGGATAAAACAGGACTCAGTTTTTTATGCTATTGATTCCAATTCTGCTAAAATATATTTAAGTATACACAGACAGGATGGGGGAGGGAAGAGTCAGAAAGAACAACAGAGGTATTGAAGAAAATGATTGGCAGGGTTATGGGTACACTGTATTTTGTTTGTTACCTTTTTATAATCTTCAAATTCTCTACAGATCTCACACAGATCAAGGAGGAGCTAGAAGAAACTTCTGGAAAAGGTGAGACCTCAGCAGGCTACTGGGTATTCAACAAGTATTCGCTGAAGATGTAGGAAAATAGCAGAGGGAAGGGCGTGGGGGTCAGCCAGGTACGACTGAACTCAGAGCGAAGCAAGACAGGACCTCATTATCAGCTGGAGCTCTCGGGTAGTCGGCAGTTACTTGGTACAGCCCCCGGAAAACTGCACCCCTGCCTCCAGAAACAATGAGCTCTATGACAAATACTTTCAATAACGTCAGATGATTCCCTCCATGAAAGCACGGGAAGACTCTATGCTGTTAGGCCAGCTCAAACATTAAAAAAGCCCAGTGGCCCAGATGCAAAACACAAGGCTCAACTTCTTTGGTTGAAAGATAACAGAGTAAATTCTAATTCACAAAGTCGGAGATTAGACTCCGCTGCAAACTTACACACGGAAACAACTAGAAGAATTAAGTGGGGATGAATAAATGTGTCAGGATCAAGTTCTTTTACAGACAGTGTTAGTACAAAAGTCAAACTACCCCTGTTTCAGGGACAGAAGTCACTGAAGGCTCTACTGACCTAAATCAAAAAGGCCAGCCAGGTGTGGTGTTGCACACCTGTAATCCTAGCAGATCAAGGGGCTGAGGCAGGAGGATCGCAAGTTCAAGGCCAGTCTCAGCAATCTAGTAAGGCCCTAAACAACTTAGTGAGTCTCTGTCTCAAAATTTAAAATGATAAAAAATAAATAAAAAGGACTAGGGATGTAGCTCAGTGGTAAAGTGCCCCTGGGTCCTGGGTTCAATCCCCAATACCAAAAACAAAAAAAGATACGTTCGTCTTACAGCATGCATCAGTACATGCACAGGCTTTTGCATGGATGTGTTTCCATTTCAGCGTGCGTGCACACACACTCAATCACTGAATCACACGCCCAACCTGGTCTTTTTCATTACTAGTATTTCTCCATTTACTATAATCCGATTAAACTGAACAACTGCCTTCCTTCATGGCTGGCGCTTTCTGTGTTAACTTTCTAAAATATTTGCCTATCCCAAGGTCAAGAACATATTTCTATGCTTTTTTTTCTGAAAACTTTTTTTATTTTTTGGTATTAGTGATTGAACCCAGGGACGCTTAACCACTGAGCTACAACCACAACTTCAGCCCTTTTTTAAATTTTGAGACAGGGTCTCACTAAGTTGCTGAGGCTGGCTTTGAACTTGTGATCCTCCTGCTTCGACCTCCTAAGAGCTGGAATTACAGGCATGCACCACCGTGCCCAGCTCCTTTCTATTTAGATCTGCTTTGATTTTTGTGCACCATATGAGGTTGCAGATGGATTTTATTCATTTTCTATTGCTGCAAAACAAATTTTTACAAATTTAGGAGCTTAAAACCACTGGTTCGCTCAGAGTTCCACAGGTGGGAAATGAGTTCGGCTGGGCTCTCTCAGGGAATCACAAGGCTAAAATCAAGGTGTCAATCAGGCTGGCTCTAGTGGAAGCTCTGAGAAAGATCTCAGCTTCAAAGCTCACCCAGCTCATTGGCAGAATTCAGTTCCTTCCCATGTGGGAAGGCACTAACTTCAAACAGCAACAGCATTACTCCCCCTCCCCCTGACCCTGCCAGTATGTGGGACTGAACCCAGAGGCACTTTACTACTGAGCCGCATCCCCCCCTTTTCATTTTTTTTGTTTTAAAAAAGGGTCTTGCTAAGCTGCCCAGGCTGGCCTTAAACTTACAATCTTCCTGTCTCAGGCTTTTTAGTTCACCACTGTGCACCGTCACACCTGGCTTGCACCTCTCTGCTCTGAAGGGCTACATCATTAGATCAGGCCCCTGTGGGCATCTCCCTGTCTTAAAGTCAGCTGTATGCAACATAACAGTCTAACATAACATAACCCTGGGGGTGATATATTATCATCAGAGTCGCAGGTCCTGGGGATTAGGGAGGGACAACTTTGAGAAGCCAATTTAGGAGTTCTGCCTACCAAAGGGGTCAAGATAAAGCTGTTTCCCACGGATACTGAGTTAACCCAGTCCGCTTCCCCATTACAAAGCAGCATTACCTCTGTCAGAGATGGAGAAACTGAGGGCTGGGGTGTAACTCAATGGCCAAGCGCTTGTGGCTATGTAAGGCCCTGGGTTTGATCCACAGCAACACATGAAAACAAACAAAAGCCCATAGCTCTCTAGGCATCTCTCTCTCTCTCTCTCTCGTTTTAAAGAGAGGACAGTGAGAGAGAGAGACAGACAGAGAGAGAGAGAGAGAGAGAGAGACAGACAGACAGACAATCAATTTTATTTAGTTTTTCATGTGGCCTTTGTTGCTCAGACACTTCGCTGTGTATGTGGTGCTGGGGTTTGAACTTGCGCACTCGAACATGCCAGGCAGGCACCACAACCACCAAGCCACACCGCTCCAGCCCCTGTGTATCTCATTAGATTCTCTTGGTCTATTTACTCCTCTCTGTGCCAATTTCATATTGACTCCATGTACTGTAACTTTACAATTAGTCTCAATAGCTGGTAATATAAATCATGTACCTTTGTTCTCCTTTAAATTCATCTTAATTAGCCCTTTGCCTTTCTTTGTACATTTAAAAAGCAGCTTATTAAATTCCATCCAAAAAAAACCTGTCGGAATTTCCAGTATTTATAGCCTGAGTCTAACAGATCATGGTAGGAAAATCTGACATCTCTACAATAAGAAGTTTTTTACCCTACAAAGAGAGTCTTTTCTATTTATTTAGGTCTTTTTAACTTTCTCTCATGAATACTTTGTAGTTTTCTGTGTAGACGTCTCCATGTTGTTCTTTAGATTGAGTCTTAGTATTTTACAATAGTTGATACTATGGTAAATGGTATCATGAAACTTTTCCATTTCCTATTTGTTTGTTGCTGGCAACAAACTGATTTCTGATTACTGATCTTGTATTTAGCAACTTTTCCAAATTTATATATGAATTCTGATAAATTTTCTATAGATTTTTTTAGGCTTTTTATGGACACAATCCTGCCATCTGCAAATAGTATCAGTGTTATTTCTTCACTTTTGACCCTTATCCATTTTTCTCTTTTGTATTTATATAACCAAATTATTTGCTACGATTTCTTGTCCTTATTTTACAACTGAATTTCTTTTGGGGAAACAAAAAAAAAATTAAGAAAAAAAAAATCTCAGTTTTTTTCAACCTCTGAAGCCTCGATTCTTTCATTAAAGTCAGAACCGCCTCTGACGTCAGGAAAGCCGCTCATCCAGGATCGCTATGACATCCCCATCCCCAGCTGTGCCTCTCTGGTCTCAAGGCAGAGCACCTGGCACCTTCTGCAGGAGCACAAGGTCCATGTCACTATGGAAATAAGCTGGCTGTGCTTCTGGGCAATTAAACCCAAAGGGAGCTGCTCTTCAGACTGGGTGTGGCCTACCAGGACACCTATCCCTGTACCCCAAGGAGCTGGGGAAATCCTGGAGGGGCCAGGAAGGCGTGGTGTGGGGATCTCCCAAACCCCTGTGCTTGGGCCATTGGGTGGGGAGGCAGGGAGGGAGAGACAGACAGGAGGGGGCCGGGCGGAGCTGCCTCCTCCACTGCCTGCTGTTCCTGTTCCTGTGGCAATCTTGCAACTTAACCTGACCCACTCAGGTCTGCCAGGTCATTATGGGCAGTGGAGCACAGGAAGGTCTTTGGAGATGCTGTCATTGAAGTGACTCGTGGTAAAGCTGCTCATTCTGTGACAACCACTTTGTAAATGTCACTTGTAGTGAGGCTCTTTGGAGGAAACGGGTTGTGCTTATTAGGGCACTAGCAGGATTTCTGACAGCTCTCTTGCAGTGGCATCATGGGTGCTGTTACTATAATCATAATCTCCCATGTCACAAAGCCATCTGGCATGACTGAAAGGTTTTCCAGGATTTTTTTTTTCTCCCCATCCTTCTCAACCCAGCTGATCGTCTTCTTGGTCTGTGTGTTTGAGTTCACAAATTAAACAGTATTGTGTCCCTGGGCCACTGCTCTGAGCTGGGTGATCAGCATGGGCAAGCCAGGCATAGGCCTGTAATACCAGTGACTCAGGAGGTTGAGGCAGGAAGACTGCAAGTTCAAGGTCAGTCTGTCTCCAAATAAAAGATGAAAAGGGCTGGGGATGTAGCTCAGTGATGGAATGTCCCTGGGTTCAATCCCCATTACCACTTAAAAAAAAAAAAAAAAACCACATACATCAAACTGAGCATGGTGGCAAGTGAGTGTAGTCCCACCTACTTCAGAGCAGGATTGCTTGAGCCCAGGAGTTCAAGGCCAGTCTGGGCAACGTAGTGAGAATCAATCTTAAAAGGAAGGGAGGAAGGGAGGGAGGGAGGAAAAGAAAAGATGACCAACTAAGAAGGGACTAAACGCTCTGATCTGTAGGGCCTCTCTAGTTTCTGGTAGCATTATTTGGTAATAAAAGTGAATTATTCACTGTGCAGTATTATTCAAAAAGTGTCAACAACCTGAAGTGTCTATCAGCAGCCGAATGGATGAACAAAATGTGGTAGAAGCATACTTAGTCCGTTTTCTGTTGTTGTAGGACCTGAGACTGGGTCATTTATAAAGGTGAGAGGTTTTTTGTGGTTCATGGATCTGGAGGTTGGGAAGTTCAAGACTAAGGTGCTGGCCTCCGCTCAGGGGCTTCTGGGAAGTCTGGTGCTCCTTCAGCTTGGCAAAAAACAGAAGGGAAAAGGGGCATGTGCAGAAAGACAAAACATGAGGATCTGCCTCGCTTTATAATAACCCACTCTCACGCAGTGACTAATCCAGCTCAGCCAGAACTGCAGGAATCGTCTTAATGACCTAATCGCCTCTTAAAGGCCCCGCCACCTTGCAACGCTGGAAGAGAGGGAATCAAAACTCAGCACAGGCTGTGGAGGACACAAACCACAGCACTGACAGAGGGACATGATTCAGCTCTAACAAGGAATGCAGTACTGACACTCGGTGCCACACCGGCAAACCTTGAAAACATCCCGCTAAGCCAAAGAGGTCAGACGCAAAGGTCATTCAGTATATGATCCCATTTATGGGCAATGTCCACAGCAGGCAAATCCAAAGGGACAAAAATGAGCGACTGACAGGAGTCGAGAGCAACTGAGAGTGACTGCTGACGGGCCTGGGGGATCCCTTGGGGAGATGGACAGCTTCTAGAATGATACAGTGGCAACGACTGTACAACACTGTGAATACATTAAAACCACTCAACTGCACCCTTTCACATGGTGAATTCTGTTCAAATCTGAACTCACCATAAAGAAAAAAACACTTGCTGTGAATTTATTTTTCCTCTTTAAAAATCAAATTTCAGGGGCTGGAGTGTGGCTCAGCAGCAACGTTGCATGCAAGAGTGAGCACACAAGTTCAAACCCCAGCACCACATATACAATGAAGTCTTGAAGCAACAGAAGCCACATAAAAACTGTCCCTCTTTAAAAAAAAAAATCAAATTTCAAAATTACTCCGACACCCTGACTCTGATAGCCCTCTTCTCAACAGCCTGGGGCACCTGGGGGTTGGGAAACCAAAGCAGAAAGGAGGCTGGCTTCCCCCACGGTGGTGGAATTAGCCTTTTATTATCACTCCCTTGTGTGATGCCATATCCATGGTTACCGTCCACATCGGTGAGCTGTCTTCTTGGCTCCAGTTTGATTTTTAACAACAACTCCAAAAAAATGGCATTTGTGTGTGGAAGTGCACAGTGCCATGAGGTGGGGGGGCCACCCAGAAGTCCTGGCCCAGAGCACAGAAGTGCTGCCACCAGCACTGCAAGGTCACTGGCATTTAAGCAGCTAAAGGCTTTGCCCAGGCAGAGGGAGGTCCTAGATGACCCTCTGAAGAGGTCGCCACCTTTCACCCACCCTAAGAGACAGCAAAGAGAGAGTGAAAGGTGAAAAGCTGCCTGTTATTCAGTTAGCTTCTGTTTGAGATCAGAGCCTGATGGCAGGTGGAAAATTCCACCCTCTAACAAAGGAAAGCCAGGAAGGAGGGCAGGTAAGGCTCCCTGCAGTCTTCTGTGCGCAGAAGTTACACAAGTTCCTGTACCTTCCCCAAGTCCCAGTTAGATCCCAGTGGGTTTCCCTGCGGCTCCCAGGAACCACGTCTGTTTCTGCGTCACTTCCCCGTGGGGGTGGTGGGTGGAGTTACCTGGTAAATGGACTGTACCGTGAAGTCAATGGAGCGAATTATAATGAGGTCACTTCTGGGGGCTGGAGCAGTGGCTCAGTGGTTGGAGCACTTGCCTGGCATGTGCAAGGACCCAGGTCCAAACCCCAGCATCACATACACAACTAAGTGTCAGGGATACAAAGGCCAGATGGAAAGATAAATAAAAGTGGGGAAAAAAAAGACCCTTCCATTTCAAGTGCTAACCTGACTCCCCCAAGGACAAAGGCCCTGTGCGGGACAGCCCCACGTTTCCTATGTGATATTAAAGGAGAAGAGAGGCTTAAAGGCTTTGGCAGGCAACAGTTTCAAGGCTAGAATTTAATAAGGTTCTTTAACATCACTATGTTTACTTTTTTTTTTTTTTTTTTTAAGAAAGAGGGACAGGGGAGGGGGGCTGGAGCGGCGGCTCAGCGGTTTCAGTGCTTGCCTGGGAAGCATGAAGACCTGGGTTCAAACCCCAGCACCACGTACACAACTGAGTGTTGGAGCAACTAAGGCCATGTGAAAAACTAAATAAAGTTGTTTCTCTCTTTCTCTTTCTCTGTCTCTCTCACTGTCCCTCTCTTTAAAAAAAAAAAAAAAGAAAGAAAAAAGAAAGAGGGACAGGGAGAAAGAGAGAAAATGAGAAACAATTTTATTTTAGTTTTTCACATGGCTTTCACTTAGTGGTGTATGTGGTGCTGGGATTCGAACCCGCATCCTCATGCGTGCCAGGCAAGCACCATAGCCACTGAGCCACTGCTCCAGCCCCTGTGTTTACTTTCTGTAGTAACTTTTTTTTTTTTCAGGGCTGAGGACCGAACTCAGGGTCTTGCGTGTGCTGGGCAAGTGCTCTGTCACGGAGCTAAATCCCCAACCCCTTGCAATAACTTTTTATTTTGGCAAGTATTGCAAATGATTACTTATGGTAGTGATATTTATATCATTGTTCTTTTATTTATTTATTTATTTTTGGTACTAGGGATTAAAGGCAGCGTCTCTTAGGCACTGAGCCGTATCTCCATCCCTTTTTTATATTTTATTTTGAGACAGGGTCTCCCTAAGTTGGTTAAGGTCTTTCTACATCGCCAGCCTCTTGCCTCAGCCTCTCAGGTTGCTGGGACTACAGAGCTGTGCCTCCACCTCCGGCACATCACTTGTTAAACAGTCTTGAGGTTTTAAAAAAGGTCTCACGCTAAAGAAAATACATAAGAAAAGCACAGGTGGAATGCAGATAGGGCGAGAATAAAAGGTAGAACAAGAATGATGGATATTCTTAAAACTTTCAGAGCAACTCTAGGGCACTCTGCCCTACACATGCTCCTCAGTGGCCCTGCTCTTTTTTTTTTTTCTTTATAAAGAGAGAGAGAATGAATCAGTTTTTTATTTAGTTTTCATTCGGCCTTGGTTGCTCTGACATCTTGCTGCGTATGTGGTGCTGGGGTTCGAACCCATGGACTTGCGCATGCAAGGCAACCACTGAGCCACCACTCCAGCCCTGGCCCTGCTCTTTCTAGTTCATTTTTCAGTAACATCAATGCATCTGTCAGGACATTGTTGGGTCAGAATCCAGAGATGAGAAAACACCAAGGGAATCCAGAGACAGGCACAATCCTTTCTTGTGGACAGCCAGGGGCTCTGAGGTGGGGTGCAGTGCCCTCAAGAGCACAGTGCTACCATAAACCTGAAAGAATTTACCCAGTGAGAACCAACTA
This sequence comes from Aplodontia rufa, assembly GCA_004027875.1. Taxonomy (NCBI): domain Eukaryota; kingdom Metazoa; phylum Chordata; class Mammalia; order Rodentia; family Aplodontiidae; genus Aplodontia; species Aplodontia rufa. Next base: position 5,430 of record PVKS010040221.1, on the reverse strand, counting down.
CCAATTCTTGGAGAGCTGTTCCAGAATTCAAGAGGATGAGTGTCTTTCAACAATTTTTTAAACGAGAGGGACAGTGAGAGAGAAAGAGATCAACTCCACTCATTTTTTCATGTGGCTTTCGCTGTCCCAACACTTCACTGTGTATGCAAGTGGTGCAGGGGCTAGAACCCACGTCCTCGCACATGCCAGGCAAGCACCACGACTGCCAAGCCACCGCTCCAACCCTCAACTTTTCTTTATGTTTGAAATATTTCAGGATAAAATGGCAAACAACAGGACAAGCAGAGGTAACGATATCGTGACACTCTTGAAAACCTCTATCACATAATTAACTCACCAATAATAGATCCGGATCAGTGCTGAAGGCCACAGGAGAAAGGAGGCCACAAACGCCAGGATGGGGATGGCCAGCGTCCCACCCGCGATCACAAACATGTTCACCACATCGATATCCATCCTGTTCCTCAAGGCCAGCTGCCACCTGCAGGGACTGAAAAGAATGACGTTCTAAAACCTTCTCAGAAGGAAGATCAAAGGGGAAAACCAGCAAGGAGGGTATTGATTAGGAGGAAGCAAGGCGGGCAAGTGCTTAAAACAACAGCCGACTTGATAACCAGGTGTACTGAGGAATCCTTGAGAGGGCCTCGCATTTCAAGAACATGAAAATCAAAACTATGAGGTACATAGTTGGGATAACTGGGAAAATCTGAGGAAGGATCAAGTATTAGGTAATACTATTCTATCAGTATTGTTCGTACCAGTGTTCTTTGTGTATGTGTGTGTTACTGGGATTGAACCAGGGGCACCCTACCGTTGAGCTACATCCCCAGTCCTTTTTGCTATTTTATTTTGAAACAGGATCTCATTACATTGCTTAAAGTCTTGTTAAGTTGCTGAGGCTGGCCTTGAACTTATGATCCTCCTGCTGCAGCCTCCCAAGCCACTGGGATTATAGGCACATACCACTGTGCCTGGTTAATGTTACAGTTCTTGAGTGTGATGATTAAACTGTGGCTATGAATGTGTGTAGCAGAATGACCTTGTTCTTAGGAGATGCTTGCTGAGCTGTTCTTTATTTATTTTTCTATCTGGACTTTGTTTCTCTGACTCTTAGTTGTGTATGTGGTGCTGGGGTTTGAACCCAGGTCCTTGCACATGCCAGGCAAGTGCTCCAATTCCCCTCCTGAAGTTTTAAGGGGTATATAATGGTATCTGTTCCTTACTTTTAAGTTGAAGAAAAAGTAATGTAGGTGTACATGGGGTGGGGAAGGAAAGAAATAAAGCAAATACAGAGAAATGTTAACTACTGAAGAATCCAGGTGAAGGTTAAATGGTATCACTCCTTCAGCTTCTTAGCACAATAGACAGAGAACCTTAAATAAATGGAAAAATATACACAGAGACATGCCTGTTTGTACACACGGAATACTGCTGGTGACAGTAGTTACATCTAAGGTGGAGAACCATACAGCTGCATGTCACGGGTTAGATGCAAGACTTATTTTTTGCTTTTTAAATCTTTTGAATTATAAATAAATATATAACCTATTTTAAATAAATAACACACAATAAGAAGTTGGGGAAACAAGCCAAAAAGGTATGTCTTCCTAAAGCCAAGTAGAGGAGAGCTGGAGCGGTGGCTTAGTGGTAGAGTGCTTGCCTGGTATGTGTGAGGACCTGGGTTCAAACTCCAGCACCACACACATAACTAAGTGTCAGAGAAACAAAGGCCAGGTGGAAAAATAAATAAAACTGATTCTTTCTCCCCCTTCCCTTCTCTCTTAAAAAAAAAATGACCTAATAAAGGCTTCTAAAGGCTAGCCTGTGGGGTCCACAAGGCAGGGACGGTGTCACCAAGGCGAAGGCTTGACATGTAACAGGCCTTGAAATCAGAGTTGAGGGGCTAGAGTGGTGGCCTGGTGGTTACAGCGCTTGCCTGACATATGTGAGAATGCAGGTTCAAACCCCTGCTCCATGTACACAATGAACTTTCAGAGCAATGAAGGCCACATAAAAAACTAAATAAAATTACTTTTCTCTCTCTGCCCCTCTCTTTAAAAAAACAAACAAACAAACAAAAAGAAAGAAATCACAATTGAAACAGAAGTCCCTAATTCCATCTCACAATCTCACAACATGGTTCATTCTAGCATGGAATGGAAAATATCACAAATCCTACTATCCTAACGCAGAATACAACTCCTGCAAGGACCCACAAGCCAGGTGAGACCATCCGTCTCCATGCCCAGAGCCCCGTGTTAAGTGTGCAGGATTCCCCAGAACAGACTGCTCTAAGAGAAAGCATTAAGACCTACCCAATCCTGGCTCTCCTTATATTTTCTGTAAAGCGATTTCTCCCATATATCTCTGTCAACGAATACTTATTTCAGTTTTATAATGACCTCACCACCATTGAGTGTAAGGGTTGGCAAATGTTTTCCGTAAAGGTTCAGATGACACCTATGTTACTACAGTGAGCCATGAAGTCTCTGCCACAACTGCCATCACAGTGAGAGAGCAGAAAGCCATGTGTGATTGATGGGCATGACTGTGTTCCAATAAAACTTTATTTACAAAAATAGTCTATAGCGTAAGCTGCCAGCCCTCGACAGAGTTCTCCAGCCCTGTCAAAGAGGAAGGTGGATATTTTATCCTGTTTGAAGGCTAAGGAATTTGAGAGTTCACAAGGTTAAGTAACCTGCTGGAGTTCACCGAGTTGGTAAACTTGCAGTTACAAAGCTGACTTTGAACTTGGATACACTCCCTTTGCTTAATTTTTTTTAAATGGTCTTTCCTCAGTCTTCATAATCCCTTGGCTGGTAAGTACCCACAGTCATCACACCTAATTTCTCCCAATGATCTGAACTCTTTCTCAGGGGTTTGGCCGCGCGAGCCAAACCTCTGGACTTGTGCTTGCACAGGTAGGTGGGCTAGGTTGTCTGTCCGGGCTGTGATGAAAGCCGGCTCCTTCCCAGGGCACAAGCACCAGGCTTCTCACTGGCTATTTGCAATTTTCCCAGCCTAAATTCCAGACCTTTCCCCCTTTAGATGCAGAGCTCCGTGAGGGTGGGGGCGATCACGCATTTTCTTTCTCAGTGCCTACTTTGGCACGGGACACCCATGAAGTACAAAAGAATCATGAAAAGCAAATTTACAAAATGGGTTCAATGCTGCTTAATCTGTTTCTGGGACAACCATTCCCAATGAAGAGACCTGACATTTTATTTCTTTCAATAATTACAAAACCGCCTGAGGAGTCACCTGTTTTTTTTTAAGAGAGAAAGAGAGTGAGAGAGAAAGATAGAATCAATTTTATTTAGTTTTTCATGTAGCTTTCGTTGCTCCGACACTTTGTTGTATACGTGGTGCTGGGGTTTGAACCTGCGTCCTTGCGCATGCCACGCAAGCGCTGTAACCACTGGGCCATCGCTCCAGCCCAGGGAATCACCTATTTAATGCTGGGTACACAAGCTGGGAGTATGGCTCAGTGGTAGAGCATTTACTAGCATGTGCAAAACCCTGAGTTCAGTCCTCACCACTGAAAAGAAAATAGAATTGCTGGGCACAATTTGCACTGCTAAGAGGCCTCACCATCAAGGGGTAAGCGCATTAATCACAGAGCAAAAGGGATTTATACAAATCTGAGCATCATGGATGTTACACGAGCTCATGAACAAGGGGAGTGTCTGCTTCACGAACGCTCTTGCACATCACAGAAACTCCTGACAGTGCTGGGGGGCCACTGTAAATTCTGACTCCTGAGCTGCATGAAGTTAATTACACCATGTACCTTTGGACCAGGAATGAGAGCTCTTTATGCCAAAGCCATATACATCACTGACTCTGAAGGTGGAGGTGGCAGTGCTAAACTGAAGGTAAGATTGAAAAAAAAAAAAAAAAACCTCCCTGCTTTGTGGATGCCTGGCATAGATGTCACTTCAGTTTCAAGGAAAGTTCCACCAGGCTCCATCTTCATTCAGCAGCAAAATAAAGTCCTGGGTGGAGCATGCTCAATTTAGCAAGGTTTGAACTTATTACAGTGAACAGCACGCTTTGCCTGATAAGGTCAAGTAAAGCCAGGCCCTCGCTGAACGGACTGAAGGCTTCCCTGTGGCACTGTTTTCTGTACAGACAGGGAGCAGACAACCATTCCTATCTCTGCAATATCCTTCACTTTACAAAGGACTTAACCCAGCCTTCCTTTAAAAAGGCAGCTCCTCTGCCCGCAAGTGTTTATTAATAGAATACTCTATGTGCCCCTGGGGAGGATGAAGACAAAAAGAAGCCTGGTTCCTTGTGAGCCAGGAACCACCAATGACTGAAAATCAGAAAACCAACTGAAAGGTATAACATGGAGTTTGCTAAACTATGGGTCCCACACAACTGATGGCTTCAGAGATGATTTTAGGGAGTAGGAGAATATTAAGGAATACTCCAGGGGGGTACGCAGCATCAGCTAACACTGACATATTTTCTACGAGAGTCACCTCTTTTTTTATTTTGTTTATTCATTCATTGATCTTGGTACCAGGGATTGGATGCAGGGATGCTTACTCACTGAGCCACATACCAAGCCCTTTTTATTTTTTATTTTGAGACAGGGTCTTGCGAAGTTGCTGAGCTGGTTTTGAACTTGTGATCCTCCTGCCTCAGCCTCAGAAGCTGATAGAATTACAGGCACTTTTCAGTTCAGAGTCTGTTTAGGTCAAAGCTCAACTCTCAGGAAGAGGGCATTAAACAGCTATCTGATACTGGGGCCTCCTGGAGGTATCTGGTTCATCAGTAACTTTGTTCCCTTTTATTTATTTTTAGGATACTTTGAAGTTATGGAAGAGATACAAATTAATTTTAAGAAATTTAATTAAAAAGAAATCAATTTAAAGAGAAATGCTATGGGGTTGGGGATTTAGCTCAGTGGCAGAGCGCTTGCCTAGCACGCACAAGGCCCTGAGTTCGGTCCTCAGCCCTGGAAAAATAAATAAATAAATAAATAAAGAGAAATGCTAATTTGGTGATGCATGGACCTGAGAGAACTGTGACATGGCATATGGATGGCTGTCACTGAGGGGCAGATGCAGGGGACCAAAAGGAAACTGGGCTTGGGGGAGAGGGGAAGCTTCCAGCCAGTTCTCTCCTACCCAGCTCTTCCACACACCAGCTGCAAGACCTTGGTTTCCTCATCTATAAAATGGGAGCATTCAACCAAATCATCTCTTCCGTTTTTTCCTACTCTGGTGACTTTAACATTTCTGAAATTATGTCAGACGATCAAAGTGTAGAATCTGGCTTGTCCTCTCCAGAATCTTGTCCTATATCTTCCCCAAAGCTAAAACAGTGCCTGGCTGACATTTGGTGCTCAAATAATGTTCACTGCCTGATTTGATAAACTGAGAAAGAAAGACACTCTTGACACAGCTGTTGTGTAAGGTG
>PVKS010040220.1:0-16627 GCA_004027875.1 Aplodontia rufa | reverse complement strand
CCTCCCTGGATCCCCATGGAGCTGTTCCTGGTGCTGAAGTTCTTCCGTTCTGGATCATCGTGGAGCTGTCCCTGGTGCTGAAATGCTTTCTCTCTGGATCCTCATGAAGTTGTTCCTGGTTCTGAAATGCTTCCTCTGTGGGTCATCCTGAAACTGTTGCTGGTGCTGAAACGCTTTCTCTCTGGATCCATGTGGAGCTGTCCCTGGTGCTGAAACGCTTCCTCTCTGGAGCCTGTGACAGGGACGCAGGATGAAGTCCTTGAGATGTAATTTCCATAGTTCACCCTCTCAGGAGATAACCTGACTATGTTATCCTCATGTGCAGATGGTGGGATTCTGTGTGTAGACCAATCTAAAGGCTTAGAACTGACCGATGAATTGGGGGAAGTTGCAACATGCAGAATCGACATTGAAAATCACCAGCAATTTGATACACCAGGAAAAGATTGCTAGAGCAGAAATCGTGAAAGCAATCTCGTTCATAGTATCTTAACATGTAAAGTAAAATACCTAGAAATAAATCTAAATAAGGAAGCAAGCGACATCTACGATAAAAAAATAAAAAGCACTGAGGAAGGAAATTGAACAGGACATGAAGCACAGAGAAGACCTCCCAGGTGAACAGGTGCTCACGATGCTACAGAGTCCCAGTCACCCAGAGCTAGTTCAGTGCAGACCCCACCAGAATGCCCATGGCGATCTCTGTGGAAATAGGAAGAAAGATCTCAGAGTTCACATGGGATTATGAAAGACCCTGTGTGGCCGAAGCTGCCTGGGGTGCACGCATCACAACACCTGATCTTCAGACCCACTGCAGGTCCACAGTGACTGGAGAGCTTGGTGTAGCCAGGAGACCCACACTCAGACCCATTCACAGGGCAGGAAGCCCAGGTAAACCCAGGTAAAGGTGTCTGACACTTGAGAGGCACCAGAAGGACAGCTTGTCAGCCATCGGCACTGGGCATTTGGCCCCTGTTTCATATAAAAGTCAACCCAGAACGGGTCGGAGACTTAAATGTAAGGCCTCAAACTCAAATAGTGCTGCAAGAAAATATATGGAAATGCTTCAGGACATTGATACAGGCAATGAATTTTCGGATAAGACCCTAGAAGTGCAAATAAATGAAAGGGTTTTTATCAAACTAAGAAGCTTCTGCCCGCCAAGGAAACAGCCAAGATGGTGAAGAGGCAAAGTTCACTCTGGATGGGAGTCAGTGTTTGCAAGCCGCCCATCCAATAAAGGATTAGCATTCATGATGTGCAAGGAGCTCAAAGCACTCAGCAGCAACAAGAAACACAAAGGAGCAAGCGATCTGAACACACATCTCTCAGAAGAAGAAGCACCAGGCATGTGAAAAACTTCATCGGTGGCCTTCAGGGAAATGCAAATCAAAACCACAGCAAGATGCCTCTCGGCCCAGGCGGAATGGCTGCTATAAAACATAAATACACAACAAATGTATGCATGCCGATGTCTGGAAGCATTTCCTTGTATTTTCTTGCAGTACGTAACAAATGCTGGCAAGGTTATGGAAAAAAGGCAACTCTTACATGCTGCCAATGGGAGTGTAAATTAATAGTACAGCCATTATAGGGAACACTCTGGAGGTTCTTCAGAACACTAAAATAGATCTACCAGATGATCCGGCAAGCCCATTACCAGATATAGAGCCAAAAGAAATGAAATCAGCATCTCAGATACCTGTACTTACCCCAAGTTTATTGCAGCTCTATCAACAATAGCTGTGATACAGACTCAGCCTCCGTGCCCATCACAAATGAGTGAATGAAGAAAATGTGGCTTATGTACACAATGGAATACTATTCAGCCATTAAAATGAATGAAATCAGGCTGTTTGACTTAAAATTGATGGAGCTGGAGGATATTGTGTTAAGTTAAATAAACCAAACACAGAATAACAAATAGTTGTTTCCTTTCTGTGGAAGCTTTAACAAGTTCATCTCAAAATACAAAAAAGTAGAATAGTCACTGCTAGAATGGAGGTGGGGTGGGGGAAAGGAGATAGAGAAGAGGTGGATACCAGGTACCAAAAATGCTTGGATAAGAGGAATAAGTTCTAGTGTTGTACAACATTGCAGGATGACAGTAGCTTGCAGTAACTCTGACACATTTTATGAAGAAGGAGAGGCACTCCAAGGTTTCAAACATAATGAAATGATGAGGGGATGGAAATGCACATTCCCCCAATGTGATCAGGGCCCATTGTACGCATATAGTGAGATTCACACTGTATCTCTAAATGATGTACAATTACCTGTGTTAATTTAAATTGTGGTTTGCCTTTTTACTTGTGCAGTTCTACGAATTTCGATGAATTTTCACACTCATGCACCCTCCACTGTGATAAAGATGAAGAATACTTCCGTCATCCCCCAAGTTCCTCGTACCCCTTTGGAATCAGCTTCCCAGGCCCAGCAACTGCTGCTCAGATCCCTTCCTGCAGCTGTGCCTTCTCCATAATGCTGCATGAGTGGATCGGCCTGGTGCTCCCAAATCCACCCGTGCTGTGCTCTTGGTTCCTGGCTCAGTGCACTCCAGGTCCTCTTGCCAGCTTGTCTGGCTCATCACCAGGTGGAGGCATTGCAGCTGCTCCCAGGTTGGACTGACGAGGAATTTGGTTACTGTGGGTAGCCAGGCACAGATATTTATGTGGACACCTGTCTTCATTTCTCTTGAGCAACACCTGGGTGTGTGGGATCGCTGGATCTCATAGCACATGCTGCCTCCCAAAGTGGCTGCACCCTTCTGAGTTCCCACCCTCAACATGTGAGAGTTCCAGCTGCTCTGCTTCCTCATCAGCACTTACTATTCTCAACTTTTAATCTTCTCAGATTTTGGTCACTCTAGTAGGTATGTAATGGTTTCCCCTTGAAGTTGAAATTTTTTTAGAATTTGCTCAATATTCTTTCCTGATAGGGATGTTCAAATTACTTGCCTATGTTTTATTGTAGTAATTGTTTTCTAATTGAGTTTGAGAGTTCTTTATATAGTCTGGGGGAAAATTCTTTCAGAGTTATTTGCTTTGCTTGTGTTCGGGGCTAGATTGTGTCTTACATCATCTTAACAGTGACTTTTGAAGAAGTTTTCAATTTTTATGCAATTCAGTTTGTTAATTTTTTTCCTTTGGAATTCATGTGTTATGTGTTCTATGAAGTCTTTGACACAAGGCCTCCTATTTTTCTTCTTCACCTTGAATAGTTTTAGGGTTAATTTTTGAGTTGTGTCGATTTTGAGCTGTTGGTCCAGAGCATTATGGAGTAAACAAGCGAGTGAGTTTCAAAGACGCGTCCTAAACAATGCTTAATAAAACCCAGTGACACCATGTCAGAGAACACGGGGCAGCTGAACCAAGAACATCTCTCCCCGTCATTCTGACGTAATCCCATAATCAATTTAGCAGGTCTAGAGAAAACTTCTTGACTTCAGGGGGTTAACACAGAATTGCCTGCAAGATTATTCTAGATTTGAATTTTTCTGAAGAACTATGATTTTCAGCAGATTTGCTAATGAGGCAGTGACCACCACTTGCTCCCCAAAATATTAAGAACCATTTACCTAGACCAGGGCCCACAGACTACGGCCTGGGCCAGTGTAGATGCTGGTCTACACTGTCCAGGGCTCTAGTCTCACTATCTCAGTAGTTGGGACATGGTGTGGTTTCAATGTGAGGTGTCCCCGAAAGCTCATCTGTGACAATCTGGGAAGACTGAGGTGAAGTAATTGGGTTATAAAAGCCTTAACCCAATCAGCGAGTTGATTCCCTGGGAGGGATTAACTGGCATCCGAAGGCGGGGAGGTTGGCTGGAGGAGGAGGTTCCTTGGGGCTGTGCCTTTGAGGTGTGTATTTTGTAGCTGGTGTGGAGTCTCTTCACTTCCTGGAGCCAGGTTAGAGCAGCTTCCCTCTGCCACACTCTTCCACCATGATATTCAGCCTCACCTCGAGCCCCGAGGAATGGAGCTGGACTTGTATGGACTAAGACCTCTGAAACCATGAGCCCCAAATGAACCTTTCCTCCTCAACTTGTGCATGTCAGGTCTTTTTTATCCCAGAGGCAAAATATTTAACTAAAACAGGACAGTAAAGGGAGATAAAATTAGAATAGTACTCTCTGGTCCTGATGAGGGAGATAGAGGAACTGGTACTCCAGCTTAATATGCAGAACCAGGAAGCTTCTAAAGAGGGTTTCTCCCTACGGAGGGCCGTGTGTGCTTCTGAAGAGGGTTTCTCCCTGCGGAGTACCCTGTGTGCTTCTAAAGAGGGTTTCTCCCTACGGAGGGCTGTGGGTGCTTCTAAAGAGGGCTTCTCCCTATGGAGTACCCTGTGTGCTTCTAAAGAGGGTTTCTCCCTACGGAGGGCCCTGTGTGCTTCTAAAGAGGGTTTCTCCCTACAGAGTACCATATGTGTTGAGTGCCAAGCCCCCTGGCGGTGCCTGCGGGCCACTGGTACCACTTGCTTAATGCTCTGAGAAGCCCACATCCTTGACTGTAGGCTACGCTACCCTTCCATTGTCAGGAGATCAAGAAGCTCCTCCAGCCTTATAAATATAAGGTATCTTTGTAAAGTCTTTGAGATGACGCCACTGAATGATCCCGATGTGTCCTTTCACGTCCCCCAGTGTGCCTGCACTCATTTTCTATGGGAAATAGTTTAAGGCATTACCATATGCCCAGTGTTGAGCCGCGTGTTCCGGGTGCAGACCCTGTGGAAAAATAGGCCTCTGGGGAGCCAGTGAGGGGCTCCCTACGTGGAAAGTTAGCTCGCGCCATTTGATGTCTGTTAGCTATTGGATTTTAGTGGTAGCCTGCGACCCTTTTCCTGGAATGAATTAGACATCTGTTAAAGCTGTTCCTGACTTCTGATGGCAAAACCGTGTGTTCTGCAGAGGAGAGGAAGTTTGCAGTTTGTACTACGGAATGTTGGCCCCCAAAATGCAAAAAAATGAGCTGTTTCAAATGTAGCATCCAAGCAGTTAAAAGCATGCTTTAAAAATGGGAGCCAGTAAAGACTTCTGTTTTCCCTGCATCCCCAAAACGATTCCCACTACCTCAAGGACTAGCATTGCTTCTCTGGTGCAGATGGCAAGCTCAACTCCAGTCAACAAGACCATCTTGATCGTCACTGATTGCTCCGGGAATATCACCTTGGTCACGATTGGAAAAGCCATTCCTAAAGTCCATCTTATTGAGAACATTACCGGAGAAACCCTGGCTTTTATATAAAGGGAAAAAGGCATAGGGTTTTTAAAAAAAATGTTTTAAGAGAGAGAGGGATAGTGAGAAAGAAAGAGAAATTAATTATATTTGTGTTTTCATCTGCCCTTTGTTTCTCCAACACTTTCTTATGTACATGGCACTGGGGATCGAACCTGTGTCCCCACACATGCCAGGCAAGTGCCGTACCCACTGAGCCACCACTCCAGCCCCAGCCATAGGATTTTAATGAAGATTTCAATAAGTTAAATGTGTTTATACTTTGGAATGGAATAAAGGGTTTTGAAAATGACATTGATGGTCACAGTGTAGGTAAAGTGAGACAGGAACGTCCCCACGGAGCTGGTGGAAGCACTTGGCCCCTGAACACAGTGCGATTACTCTCTGTGTCTCTGTTATCCTGGTTTGTATTCTCAGTCCAAGCACAGGGTCGGTCATAGGTACCGGTGGTGAGTGAGGGTGAATGGGTGATTGAGTCCTAGTGTGGCAGCTGTCACAGGTAGCAGTGGTGAGGGCTGAATGGGTGCTCGAGTCCTTCATGGACTTCATTACAAAGTTGCTCTGGCACAATGAGTGGTGCCCAGGGGACACTGGTCTGGGCTTCCTTAGCATCCGTGTTGGGAGATGCTGGTCTCTTAGTGTCACTGTGAGTGGGAGGACATCTAGGTGCCCGTCCTGTGGGAACAGTAAGAAAGCGTACGCAGTCCGTGTGCACCTGGCAGTGTGGAGAGATCTTCCAGCCGTAGCCTTGAATCACAAGCTGAGGAACAGAGGGAGGTGCGCGGCGTACAGTAGGCCCGTGGAGCCTCGTGAGCCCCTAACAGCCCTGTGCTGGGCCGTGTGTTAGAGGCAATGAGGATGTGGGCTCTGGGCCAGGAGCCACCCCCCATCCTAGGCGAGTTACTTCTTTCTTGTATCTCAGTTTCCTTCGTGGCTCGGTGGCGACAGATCTCCTTGTGTCCAGACCCGGATGTGAAGCAGTTAGAACTCAGCATGTGCTGCGCTCGCCTTACCTGTCTTAGTTAACCGCAGGTGTGTGCGCGTTACAGACACAGCATGTGGGTGGCAGGGCCATGAGGGAAAGGGCTGGGGATACCGTGGGGAGGACGAGCGACTTGCCTGCCATCTGCTCTCTCACCACTGTGACTCAGACCCCACGAGGACAGCACTGAGTGTTCCAGAAGTCTCAGTCCATGGCTGGCCGACTCCTTGGCTCTGGGTCTCAGCTGAGGAAGAGCATCATGGGGGAAGAGCGTGGAGGAGGAAGCAGCTCAGGGCTTGTCCCCAGGACGCAGAGACAGCACCATTCTCCAGGGACAAAATGCAAACCCCAAAAGCAGGTCCTGGGAGCACCTCCTCCAGCCACACCCTGCCTACCTGCAGGTACCACCCAGCGGTCCCTACCAGGGCACCGATGCTCTGATCAGGTCACGGCTGCCATCACCCAATCACGTCACCGTGCATTGACTCGCACGTGAGAGGAGACCTCATGTCTAACCGTAACACCTGGCATCGGAGAGACGAAAGCTTGCACACCTGTTTCAAACCTTGGGTGCCCGTGTCTAGGCCTGTCCTCTTTATAGCATTTGAAAGCCAACTTGGGTCCTCACGGGAGAATATTTCGTACCCCAGTCTTTCCAAGTTGCTAGAAACTTGGGGAAGGGTTGAGTTGACAGGGTTCCCCTCGCCTCTCTGCAATCTGTTAAACTCACTGGAGTCGTTTTTGTTTATTTCTGGTAAGATGTGGAAGAGGTTCTTTCCCCCACGGCACCCCAAGTAGAACCTTAGCAGTTGATCTGATGGTGAAATGCTCCTGGTGGAATTTGAAGTCTCCCCGGTCAGTCCCACCTTCTTGAGCTCCCCGATCTCTCTCCAGCGTGAAGCGTTGAAATAAAGGGGCTTCTCTTCCGTAAATGCCCTGGGACGTCAGTGGCAAACACGGGGAGCACATGTGGCCTGAACGCACTTGGAGCTGCAGCAGGGTGGTGGGCAGCAGCATCCCTACAATCCGGGACACAGAGTTGCAAGAATAGGGGGAAGAGGGCAGGTGGAAAGTCACCCACACATTTCCAAATCCTGTTGTTATTTTTTTTTAATAAGTAGAGGAAGCAGCTTGAGAATTTCCCGTAACAGTACCCGTGGGAGTGTGTTGTAAACATCGTCTGCTTTGCAGCAGGAAAGGGGCTGGGGACTGCGGGTCCTGAGGCTGACTCCCGGTGTGGAGCAGAGGCCGCGTTTCCTGCAGGCCCAGCTCATGTGCTGGCACTTGGCTCATCTGGCTTCTGCTCAGATGCACTTGCCAGGCAAGTTTCTATAAAATCTAAATACCTGTCCTTCCTAGAGGGACAGAAGCTGCCCTTGTGCTTCCTGTCTGTCTAGTTCACCCCTCGGGCAGGGAGAGGGGAGGAGTATAAATGAGATGCTTTGCTCAGGGCCCCCAGGGACTGGAACCAAATGAGGACCAGAACAGGTGCCCATGGTCCTCCTTGGCCCGGGGCCTGGCGGGGTGCTCTTGTGCTGGTAGGGGTGGGGTGGGGGATTCCTTCCTGCTTCGCTTGCTGAAGGGCTTCACCACACCTCTGTTCCAAAGAAGGCCTGGGAAGGTGTGAAGCCAAGCCAGGAGTCTGTGAAGTCCCTGTTCCCCACCTCTTCTGCACCTGAGCTTGTGCTCTGGGAAATCCTGGCCCTGACAGGGCCGTTCTGAAGATGCAGGTGAACCTCACCCACAGGAGGGGCAGACCCTCCGCTCGCTCTGGTGAAGCCACAGCTCCAGGTGAGCAGTGGCTGTGCCCACCTGTGACAGCTAATGAGGCCCCTGAGGCTGGTGCTCAGGTCAGGGCTGGATAAGGGATCGGAGGGTGTGGCATTCCGATCGGAAAGGTTCCAGAACAGTACCATTGTACGGCTGTGGGGAGTCAGTCTGTCGCTGCGGGAGTCCTGGGGGGAAGAGGCCTCTGCACTGGGCTTTGATGCGGAAGATTCTGGGTACCGTGGACCTTGCCACTGCGGTCAGTTCTGGGAGCCTCCGACACGGAAGCGGAGACCCCAGGCTGTGTGCACGGCCGCACAGCTTCCCTGTGGTGAGTGGGAGAGCCGCGTCCTCCTGGTCCTCCTAAGGGGAGGTTAGCTGCCTCTCTACTGCAGAGCTGATGCATTCTGCAGCTTCCCGGGCTGCTGGGGAAGGAACAGCACCCAGAGGGCCCCACGGAGCTGCTCCTGCGTCTATCATGAGGAAGGAGAACTGGATCAAACCAGATGGGACTGGACCCCAGCTCTAATGTCCACCGGGTGGTGCAGGGCATGGCCTCACCCTGTGGCCTCCCTGCCAATGGCCCATGAGAACAGTTTGCCCCACATTCAATGATCCAAGCACCAGAAGCCACAGATTCCCACCTCCACCCTGGAGGCCTGGTGTGGTTTCCAGGCCCCCTGCTCAGTAAGCACCGAGAGGAAGACAGAGAAACAGCCATGCTCAGTGCCGTGGAGGATGCGTGGCCCTCAAGTAAAGATGCCGAGTCCATCAGCTGTGCCTCCAGAGGAGCGGATCCCGACCTTTCCTTAACCTGGACAATTCCAGAGAAGTCTAAAAATAAATAAATAATACAAAATAATAAGACTTCTAGAAAAGAATATGAGACATATTTTTATGTCTTTGGGGAAAGCAAAGATGTTTTAAACAAGATACAAAAATCACTAACCAGAAAGGAAGGATTGAAAATCAGGAATATATTGAACTGTAAAAGGACAGTTCATCAGTAGACAACATCAAGGAAACAAGCGCAGAGTGGCACAACACAATTTCAATACGTGTGTGTGCAAGGACACATCCACAATATGTAAAGAACAGCGAGAAATCAATAACACAAGTAGGAGGTCCAGGAGAACAAGGGTGAATGACTTGAATGGGCGATTCAAATGGCCAACGGCTTAAGGCACATGTCCATCCAGGCTGCTGCTGTGTACTTACAGAGAGAGCAGAAGAAGCCTCCACAACCTTCCACGGCAAAGAAGTGGCAGGGTCGTAGAATCAAAATGTTGGTGATTCACACACCTCATGATGAACTGCTACGCTAGTGTCTGGATGGCTAAAATTGGAAAAGGATGATGTTATCAAATGTCCATGAGGTACAGAGCTCCGGAAATCTCTTTTGCTCAAGTGAAGGGTACACGTTTATTTGAAAATTCCCTGGTGCTGTCTGCAAATGCTGTGAAAACCCAGACTTGAGAAGAGTTCTTGCTGTGTACCTTACCGAGGAACCCTCAGAGGGCACCAAGACCCATATATATTAAATTCAGGGCAGCACCATCCCAGTCTTAAGCTGGAAATGACCCCTATATCCATCAGAAATAGAATGAAGAAATACATTGTGAGGTATTCATGCATGGAAATATGATACAGCAAGGAAAAAGGATAAACCACACCAGAATGCAGGGTACGATGGCACAAACAAGTTGACGTAACCTTAGCAAGCACCAAATACATCCTATCAGATTTAAAGAGAGTTCCTAATCTGAAAATGAGAATACTTTTGATTTTTTCCCCCGTGTTGGAAAAGTCACCACCAACAAAAATCCAGAGTGTGAGCAAACTTTGTTTCTAACCCATCTCCTGAAAATCACGTGCGTGTGTCTGAGGGGTGAAGTTACCTAATAGGAGGGCTGTGACTTGAAGGCTGAGAAAGGCTTGTGAGGTACAGGGATTGGTACAGGTGATGGACAGTGGTAGGCAGAGGACTTTGCATTGGGGTGGAGAAGGGGAGCAGAGTCTTTCTGGGCGCTGAGTTTTTGAAGGATGCAGCGTTTCATTCTTGAGTTTCCTGGTGAAAAACCCCTCATTTTCCTTCCTTGCATCCGTAGCAGATTTCTCGGTTTCCATCTTCGCAGAACTAATGATGATAGATTCTCACAGTCAGGAGAAATATCAGGGCTACCCACGAGTCGCAGAGTCACAGTGCCACCCACCTCCTGTGCACCTCACAGGAAGAAGTAAATCAAAATTCTGTCACAGAAAATGAAAGAGAATTGTCCGTCGGAGCTGAGAGCGGCTGCGAGACTACTCCAGTGTCCAGACCGCGTCCTTCGCTGAGGCACAGACAAGATGATTAATTTCAGTCTCTCTCGGCATCTCATTTCATTCTTGCTGTTTGGCAGTAATTCAAAAAGCTCCAAGAAGGGTGATGAAGGAACTGCTGTCATGAAATATGAGGGGCTGGAGCGGTGGCCTGGCATGCACAGATTCAAATCCCAGCACCACATGCACAATCAAGGGTTGGAGCAACAAAAAAAAAAATAAAATTGATTCTCTCTCTCTTTAAAAAAATACAGATGAAAGGTGGTCGCCCAGCTTGCCGTGTCTGCAGGGCCATCGCAGCCGGCTCGAGGCTGGAATGGTGCTCGCTCTTCAGACCCCGCTGCCGGCTCCTTCCTGCAGCCGGCTCCTGTGCCCCAGCTCCCTGCCCGTCCGGAACAGCGCTGCTGTCCTGTTAGCATCCCAGAGCGCACAGCAGGCACTTCCTGCTTGAGATCTGCGTGACCCAGTCGTTTCCCTCTAGGGCTCCTTGCATGGTCTCACACATGAGCTTTGGGACACCTCACATCCAAACGGTGACAGGGTCTTTCCCAAAGGGACGTGGGGTACAGATCAGGATGTCAAAGCTGCCTGCACAAGTGAATTCCCTTCTTGGAGTCTCAGTTTCCACACTGAACTTGAGAGCCACAGTGATGGCCCTAGGGATCCTGGCAGTCACCCCCATTTCCACGCCACCCCCGATTCTCTGGGAATGAGGAGCTGCTGTCCACTGAGCCGAGATCTCCCACGCCTCTGCGCCTGGGCTGTGCGTGGCTCACAGTGCCGACCCCCAGCCCCATCTTGCCTGGTTCCTCCCTGGAAACCAGAGCGTTCCCTATAGCTGTCCCCTTCAGGGCTGGCAGGCCCCTTTCCTGCCCCTAGAGACATGTGCCATCTGTGTGGGAGCAGTTACCACAGCTGTGGAAATTCCTCCTCCCTGTTCAGTCTCTGCCGCAGCCAGCCAAGCGCACACCCCTTATCCCACACAGTGCCTAGCACAGAAAGTGTGCTTCTCAGGACGTGGTACTTACGACTGGAGTTGCACACCACCAACAGCATTTCAGTCAGAAGCACACCACACACCTGACGGCCTCCCCGCAGGAGTCTAATGACTCTGGCAGTTCCTGCCACCTGGTGATGCCGTGCCCGTCCACACCTGAGCACGGCGCGGTGCTCCTGTGCTTGTGGTGACCCTGGTGCAAAACCCGACATGCTGCTGGCGGGGTGCAAGGGGGGGCACATGCAGCTGTGCATGGTGCGTCATTCTCAGTGACTGGAATAAGGGCAGGTGTATACAGGTGTCTACAGGTGTGTGCATGTATGTGTACAGGTGTGTGTGCAGGTGTGTGCAGATGCATGTACAGGTATGTGTGCAGATGTGTTCAGGTGTGTGCAGGTTGTGTGCAGATGTGTGTACAGGTGTGTGTGCAGGTGTGTGCGGAGATATGCAGGTGTGTGCGCGTGCAGGTATGTGTAGATGTTTGCAGATGTGTATGCAGGTATGTGCAGGTGTATGCAGGTGTGTGTGCAGGTATCTGCAGGTGTGTGTGTAGGTATGTGTAGGTGTGTGCAGGTGTGTGTGCAGGTATGTGTAGGTGTGTACAGGTGTGTGCAGGTATGTGCAGGTATGTGTACAGGTGTGTGCACAGGTGTGTGTGTGCAGGTATATGCAGGTGTGTGTCCGTACTTTTCTGTGCTGTTTGAGTTCCTTCTGCTTACAAGAGATGGAAGTCGTCTGTGAAACAGGATCCGGGCTCATGCTGGCCCCAGCCTCGTGCACCTTGACTGCATCAGAAGCCCAGGTGGGTGATGGACAAACACCCTCTCAGCCGCAAGCGCCCACCACGATGCTTCCATGATACGGAATCCCCTCAAGCTGCATTTCTGAGAACGCATCTCATTGTTCAGCAATGAGTAACTGCATTCAAAACGCTGTACACACACCTTAGAGCTCCGTTATGGTTAAAATGCCACGACAGATGTGAAAGGAGCCCAGAATGCCAGACCGGGCAGAGAACGTGTTAGGATGTGTTCAAGGCCTCTCACAGGAGCCTGGACGGTGCCTGTGGAGAAAGCATATCCTGGGGATAGCACGGCGTTCCCACATGCCAGCATGTGCCCCTGGCGTCGGCTGGATCAGGTCAGGGCACGTGGCTGTGCTGAGGGCACAAAGATGCATGACTAGAGGAGGAAGGAGCCTGGGCACCCGCGAGTTAGGGCAGAAAGGATGGCAGATAGGAAGGCCAGGGGAGGAGCCACGGGGGGCTCCGAGGAGAGTCCTGAGTGGGTTGGTCAGTGCTGAAAAGTGGGAAGCAGAGTGACGAGAGCGTGGCAGGGACCTGGTTTCAGAAAGCCTGATCTAGCCACCTGGGCAAGGTGGACTTGTGTGGCACCAAGGTGTCACCTGCAGTGTCAGGTGAGTGTTAAGAGCTCTTGTAGGTGAGGAGAGGGAGGGAGAGAGCAGTTTGTCATGGACAGCACTGTGGGTTGCATGTGGGGGCTCCAGAGCAGCTGTGCAGGCACCAGAGGAGGGCGCCCAGGCACAAGCGTCTTCTCAGCAGAGGGCTTCGCAGCTGCAGGTCCAGTTCCACAGATCAGGGAGGCAGCGGGAGTCTCTCGAAGGGCAGGCGGCTCTTTGCTCAAGCTTCGGCATACAATCGATTCCCTCTAAGGTGACCCAGAGTCAGGTGCCAGGGCGATCTGCAATCAGCAGCTGCCTCTGTGAGCCTGGGCAGGTGATGGATGGGTTGAGCTCCCTCCCAGGAGCTGAGAAAGACTGCAGTCAGTGGCGGAGCACAGCATGGAGACGCCCCAAGGAGGAGGACGGCCCACACCTGTGAGGGTCTGATTCCGCGTGTGGGCTCACGGTGGGCAGCTGCAACTGCCGGCTTTCCTGGCCCCTGTCTGTTTGTTTGGAG
This sequence comes from Aplodontia rufa, assembly GCA_004027875.1. NCBI lineage: Eukaryota > Metazoa > Chordata > Mammalia > Rodentia > Aplodontiidae > Aplodontia > Aplodontia rufa. The sequence goes on along the minus strand of PVKS010040220.1, from coordinate 3,408 downwards.
GATGGCAGGTGACACCTTCAAGTCCAGAGGATATTCAGAGATGCTGTAGCTGAGCAGAGTCCTCAGGGGTCTTGTAGGAGCTGGAAAGCCTCACTTCTGTTATTCACTCTTCACCAGAAACGCACTCTTTCTGAGCCTCCATGGGGCCGGAGCTCTTTGACCGCAATGCAGCGGTCATTTAAAAAGTGCACTAGAGGTAGCCACATTGGTCGACTTCCCAGAGTGGTTGAACTGCTGTTTGTGAGGAGCCTACTTCGCTCCAGGCAGATTCCAGTCCTGGCTGGGAGTGAGAGACAGTGGGAGGCGGATCAGCAGCAGAGGAGATGCCGTAGCTGATTTGTGGAAATTGAACGGGCGGCAGGAGAGGCTGCTGGGGTGTGACTGGTCCTGGCAGGCTTCCTGGAAAAGGTGGCACCAGCTTTATGAAGATCTGTAGGGGTGGTGTCCCTGCATAAGGAACAGGGAGACTGTTGTAGGAAGGAGGAAGCTGGTCTACTGGAGCGGGGGGCGGGGGGCAGTGCAGATCATGGGGAAGCAGGGGAGTCATGCCCCTGCTGGAAGTCTGGATTTGATTCCTTGTGTGGTGGGAAGCTGCTCTAAGTTTAAACAGGGGTATCCCAGGTGTATTCCTGGGGTCAAAGGCTAGCCCTAGGGGCTGCATGAATCACAGCTGCCAGGCACAAGAAAAAGCCCAGACCTGACTCTCCCAGGTCAGGGCTTGAGCTGATTTGAGCCAGAGTGGCAGCAGCGTGTGCAGGGAGGAAAGGCCCAGTTCAGAGCGTGCTTGCCAGTCACTGATGGACCCTAGGACAGACTGGATGTGGAAGGGGCATCAAAGGAAGGAGAGGAATCGAAGACAACATTTAGGCCTTTGAAAGCTAGCAAGAATTAGTCTGTAAAAATAAAAAAATGCATGGGAATGGAGCTGGAGGCCTGGGTCCTGTTCTCGACCCTTCTGCATGTCCGCGTGGGACCCTGGGCTAGCGTCATCCTCGGTTTTCTTACCTGGTGGAGTTGGGTGCTATCCTGGAACCCTCCCCGCGGTGCCCAGGTCTCCCCCACCAGGATGTTGCTTTCCAGATGGCCAGAGAGACGCTCCTGTCCTCTGACTGTCTGTGCTATTTACGGCTGGTCCTTCAGTCCAGGCCGCACTGCCGTGAAAAATTGGTAGCACAGAAAACACATTTGAATGGAGTGCGGAGCGTGCGTGGCAGCTACCCCGCAGGCCACCGTGGCTCCTGGCTTCCTGTGGAGTAAGTCAGACTCCCAGAGCCAGATTTCATCTGCCACCAGCCCCACAGGGGGACTTGTGCACACTGGCCAAGCGAGGAGGGTGGCATCTGGGCAGAGAAACAGCAAGGGTGCCTGGCACCCATGCCCACCAAGAGCACTATTCCTGGGAAGGGCTGTGACTTTCACAGCTTCCCTAGACCTCTGTAGACCCCTGAAGCCAGCGTCTTCCTGGGGTGGGTGTCTCCCTGGGGTGTGCCAGCTCAGTGTGGGCATCGTCTCCCTGGGGTGTGCCCGCTCGGTGGGCATCGTCTCCCTGGGGTGTCCTGGCTCAGTGGGCTGCTGCTTGGGCTGCATGTTATCTCCTGGGAGTCAGTCTCAGTGCAAGTAGAGGCCTCACTGGATCTGCCTCCCTGCCTCCTAGGAAGGAAATGCATGGCAGCCTTCCAAGAAGGGCCTGTGTAGGAAGCGTCTCTGCTTTCCCACACCGTTGGCTTGGCTGGTCAACAGTCCGGGTGCCTTTGTGCTTTGAAACTTGATTAAGCCCATTTGTTGTTGCTGTAACAGAATGCCTGAGGCTGAGTGCTTTGTGAACTGAAGAAGTTGGTTTGGCTCACAGTTATGTGGCTGGAGGGAGCAGACGGCATGGAATGTGTTGCATGGGGGGCCTCCTGGATGTGTCACAGCTTGGTGGAGAAACAGCCAGGGAACCAGCCTCGCGTGGAAGGGGCCAAGCACATGGGTTGGCCTCTGTCTATGAGAACGTGCTCGCTTGAGAAATAACTCAGTCTGAGGCCAGCACTGACCTTGTGCAAGGGCAGAGCCCGTGACCCAATTACCCCGCACCAGGTCCCACGCTGGGGACCGAGCTGCCCGCCCGTGAGCCCTCTCAGCTTTAATCAGTGAGCAGAGCCGCTTTACCCCTCCCTCTCTCCCTCATAAACCAGTCCCGTGGAGAAGGCAGGAACTCTGCATTGGGCTACTTCCCCCAAATCCGAGGGTGGTTGATTCAGGGCATGAAGAAGGTGGAAGGGGCACAGCGCTGGGTTCAGGAAACTGCCACCATCATTGGAAAAGCCGTGTGGTCCATCTGAATATGGTCTTGGAGCCAGCAGCATTTCAGCAGCCCCAGGCTATGCACACCAACAGCCACGGAAGATGGGACTGAGGTGGGCAGGGCCCTGCTCATGGGCAGTGTTTCCAATTACACCTGCACCCTGAGAATGGTCCTGTAAGCCCCCAGCTAGTGTGTAGTTTCATTCTAGAACATTATTGGTGCGTGATGATTTTACATGCTCTCACACGCACAGAACAGGATCTGGGCGGACTTCCCTTCTCCCTCCCCTCTCCCCAGCTCCTTCCTCCATCCACTTCCCCTCCTGCTTTCATGAGATTCCCATAACTTTACCCCCGCCTTTTTTTTTCACTCTGTGGAGATTTTTAGAAAAAAAAATCTCTGCTGCAATTTTCTCCGTTTTTAAGTGCAAACACATTTTTGGAAATTTCAAAAGAGTCTGCATGGGGAAGGAGGGTGGTGAGCAAGCCTGGGGCTTGAATCCCTGTTCTGGTTCTCATGGTCAGGATCACAGCTCAGCTGTGCTGCATGGTGGCTTAGACAGGTGGCTTTCTGATTCGATTTGCCTTCGGTTGTGACATGGTCTCATCAACCAAGATAAGGGACCTGAAGCCCCTAGGAAAACACCAGCCCACCCAGGATGCATGGCCAGTGGCCATTACCACCGGGCCTGGGGATGGACTGTCCCCTGGTCATCACCCATGCCCTGGATTTGGAGTCAACGCCAGGATCCGCCCATGCAGCCTGCTTTGCTCCCCACAGGGAGAAGGCTGAGGTGCCTGTCTGAGACGTGTGGACGAAGTGTGTTCAAGCCCCCTTCCTCATCATAGCCTCTTCTATTTCAGCTGGATTTTATTATTCAAGGTCTTTAGAAACAGACAAAAATAGAAATGCATGAAGAGACTTCCCGCCATTGGAAGGACTCTTTTCTTGTTATGTTGTTGAGCTAATTAAAAGAAAATGAACCCTTTCCCTAGAGCCTGCTACTTCTAAAAATGTCTTTGGAACCTGAACGGCCTCACTGATCCACAAAGCTGGCACCGGGCTTCTGCCAGGGGCCGTCCCCGGGGCAGCCTTCTCCCCGCCTGTCCTCAGCAGCGTGC